>QJNU01000632.1:0-42429 GCA_004154915.1 Monosporascus ibericus
TACAGCGTTAAGTAGCTTAGCCACGGAACATGTATGGGCCGATCAGTAGGTGACCTTTCCGTATATGGGGTGCGCTACGCACCCCCCAGCTAGCTGACACACCCCTTTAACGCCTTAAAGTCTTTATAGCGTTGATCGTTACATTTCATCACTTCCTAAAGCCACAACTATTTATTTTACCTTTCCTCCGGCGATTGAATTCTCCCGATTAATTAATTCCTCGTTTAAAATAACCTTTAAAGGTTTTTTTCGCTAGTTTAAAGCTTTTATAATATCCATTAATTTTAATTACTTTTTAAAATTCCTAAAAGTCTTTCGTAATAAGGCTTTAATTTATTTATTAATTAATATATTACTTATAAACGTATAATTTATTTTAATTAAATCTTTTTTTATTACCTTTCGTAATTAATAATTATATATATTTACGTACCGTAACCTTATTTATAAAAATATAATATCGGTATTAATTAACCGTATAATTTATTAATTATTATATTATATATTTAATAATTTTATATTAAAATTAACTTTTAATTTTTTAATTAATTAAAAATTAAATATGGTTTTTTTTAAAACTTACATAAAGAATAATAATTCCGTTTCGGTTATAAAAATAATTATTATATTTTACTTATTCGTTTATCATTTTATTATTTTTCCAAAAAAATTTATTATATAAATTTAAAAAAGATTTCGATTAATTATATTATCCGTAAAAAAGGCGTCGTTTTAAATATTTATTAAATTTTCGTTATTAAACTATAACGTTAACGTCTTAATATTAATTAAATATAATATAAATTTGTTAATAACGTTATAATATACGTTAATAAGGTTGTAGTTAAATCGTACGAATCGCGATACTGTAAAATATATATTAAGTTACATATTAATTACGATATATAAAATGGAACCGATTTTGTTTTTTATATTTATTAATTAAACCTAAATAAGCCAGATTAAAATTTGGTAATATTTTAACGTTTATTATTAACGCTTTTAAAAGCTTATTTAGATTTTTTTTAGGAATTAAGTTAATTAATTTATTTATAAAGTTAAATTAAAATAACCAGATTTTTTTATTAGGTTTATCTTTAATTATTTCGATTTTAAGAAATTATTATAAGTTTTTATTATTTATAAAAATATATTATTTTTATATTTATTAAATTAATTAATCGATAAGGTTTTAATATTTTTTATTATACGTAACAATTATATCGTTAACGTAAAAAAATAAAAGTACTTTTTAACGAAGGAAATAACATAATTCGTAAAAAACAGGGTTAAGTTTTAAATCTTTAAATATGCCGGTAAAATCCTTTTACCTAAATAAAGGCGATTTTTTTAATCTATATAATGCTTTTTTAATCAGGAATATTTTGTTACGTTATAAATATCCTGGGGGCATTTTTATGTATATTTTATAAGGTAGGTTCGCGTTAACGAAAACGTTTATAACGTTATATTATTTAAGCTTTAGGTTAAATTTAGCCGTAATAACTATTAAAGTTCGAAATAACCTTTTAACGAATATGGATACGTATATATCGTTATATGCGTTTTTAAGCTATTAATTACCTTATATAACGAAATAGGTTTTATATTTTTAAAATTAATTATATTTATTAAATTTATAAACGTATATTTATATATATCTTAATATTTATTTTTTTTTAATAAACGACTAATTAACGGTTTTCCAGAACTTTATTCTTTTATGATTTTATAAATAAACCGTTTTGGCGTTACGAAATATCTTTCTTAACGGGTATATATTTAGCTTTTTATGGCCTTACGGCGGTAGTAGTAAGTTTCGCCTATGTACCCTGTTTAACGACTTAAATAACGTTTTTATTTTTAATATATTAAAGCTTTTTCGATTAAGACGGCGCGTATTTCGGGTTTTTAATTTCCTTAAATTTCCGTAATTTACCGGCCGGTTATTACGCGTACTTATAAAGTAAGCTATTCGTTTTATATTAAATACGGCTTTTTAAACTTTGTAATTATTTTTGATAACATTTTTTCGGTTCGGAACGTACGGGAAATTTATATTTATAACCCGTAAGGTATTTTCGTTTTTTACCGTTATTTTATTTTAAATAAAAGGACGGAAGCTTAAGGTTACTTTTATTATTTCCGCCGGCGCAATAATCGTAATAGTTATTAATATAAACGCTGGTAACGGTAATAATTTAAAGGTTGGAAATAATTCGAATAAAACGGTTATATAAAGATAATCAGTTTTATACGAATAAGTTTATTTTTTTTTATCCTTTACGTTTTTTTCGCTTATATTATTTTGGAACTATCCTTTCGATTTAGCCGGTAACTGAATTCCGTTTAGGTTTTTATCCTTTTTTTAAATATGTATTAGGTGGTTATTAACCTGATTAGGTATTTTTACTTATCGGAATAAAATCTGCAGTTTGTTTTCCGTAATATAAAGGAAGTTATTTTTAAGGTTTTTGATATTACCAAAAAAGGTAGTTTTTTCGTTGAATTATACGATTTAAATGGCGATAATTTTATTCGTTAATAAGTTTTAAACCTTATAAATATTTATTAATTAGTAACCGACGAAAAAGCTAATTTATGCTTAAAGATTTAACTTTTAAAACCTTTGTTTTTTCTTTATGGCAGTAATCGTTATAACGTAGGCTATATAACCGTAAGTACGTAAATAGTCCTTTTAAGGCTTCCTATTAAATATTGTAACGCCGTTTTTATACGCCAGGTAAATATAATAAATTTTATATAAAGTTTGCTAAAAAAAAGAATATTTAAAGGTACGGTTATATAAATATATTAGCGCTTTAAAGATGTATACGATTAGGAACGTTAATAATTTAACGCCATTTTATATCGTAATTATTTTTTCCTTAATTATACCTTTTAAGCGTTTTATACCCCCGTTTTAAACCTGGGTATATAGTACTAAAAGTTTAAGTCTGATATTAAAAGAAAGCAATTAAAGTATATTTCGAAATTGGTAATTTTTTAAAACTTCGTTATCGTATTCGATTATATATAAAAAGAATTTATTTTGATTCTTTAGAACTTTTAAAAGGTTTCAAAACGTTATAATTAATATATTTTGTTTTCGGTTTTTTAAGTAAATATTTTAAATAAAGCTTAAGTATTTATCAGTAACGAAAATAACGTATTTATATTTTTCAGGGTCCTATTTAAAGTTAATAAAATCGACGGCAATTTTTTAATTTAATTAGGATGTTTCTTTTTAAAGCTTGCGACGTATTTATCTTTTCGATTTCACTTTGTTATATATTTAATATTCGATTATTATAAAACCTTTTAATCGGATTTCTTTAATATGGGATTATAATTAAGCAATTATTTTAGGGCTTGGATAACCTAAGCGTAAATGTTATATTATACCGTTATTTATACGTAATAATTTTTTCGTTTATAAATTAACGTTTCGTTTATAAGTTATAAAGATTATATAAAAAATAATTACGTTAATATTTTCGATAACGAATTAATTAAATTTGTTTATTAACGTAATTATAATTTAATTATATTTATTTCGAATATAATTATTAATTTTTCGATTATTTTATTAATAGCTTTTTTTCCGGAGTTATCGGAATAATATTAAATTGCATACGAATTTTTCGTAATAGGTTATATTATAAAGCCGTAACGTTTTCGTACCGCTAAAGCTTTAAAATAATATATTAACCTTTTCGTACCTTTTAATCGGAACGAAATTGTTACCTGCGTATATTCCGTTATTTTATACGGTTAATCTAAAATTCAGGAACTTATTAATAAGGTTAAAAATATATATCGTAAACCTTAAATCTAGGATGGATAAATTCCTTAAGGGGTAAAACGAAACGTTTATAACGTTACGTTAATTAATAATCAGGAAGTACGTTAAAATTTATTTTATTCCTTTTAAAAGTTAATTTATTTTTGTAATTAACTTTTTGATAGTTTTCGATAAACGGTTAATTTTTTCCTTTAAGGATTAATTAATAATTACTTGGTTTCGAACGAATAATTTTAAACTTTTGTTAAATCGGAAACTTTTTAAAGCTTTATTAAGAAATATATAAAAGTATTAAGTTAGTTTATAATAATTATTTAAGTACGTTTTATACCGTATACTTTATGTATTTAACTCCTAACGTTTCCGTTTATTAACGTTTCGGTCCGTATAGGAACCTTTATAATTACCTCGTTTCGGCGTTCGTACCGGAGTCCTTCTTTATGGCTAAAGGTTAATAGGTTTAGTTTTTTCCTAATCGGGGTTATCTTGATTAATGGGATCCGCGGGAGTCCCGTGGAACGTAAGAAACGCTACTTTAACGTTTCTCGATATAGATGGCTGATAAATTATAGCCCAGTGGTTTAAGAGGTTAACTGTTACCTCTTGGTAATTAATCGTATTATTGTCGATCTTTGCTTTCTTTATTATCTGGAAGGTTGTTGTTCAGGTCTTCACGATGGGGGCCAAAGCTGTATATAGGTCGTTAACCTATATAATCGTTATATTCGTTTCTGGGACACCATATCGCTACCCCTGGGCCATAATCTTTTACCATCTTACGATATATTCGTTTAGCTTCTTGCTAGACTTCGAGGTTTGCTTTAACCTTTTGCGGTATTTTCGTTAAGTGTTAATCAGTAGCCTACCGTCGTACACCTTGCCGGATTTAGCCAGCTTGGCGTACCACTTTTGCAGGTTCTTCCCTGGAAAAAAACTTGTTCCCTTAATTGCTGGAAATATAGATTTTAGGACCTATTTCGTAAGATTGTTAATACCCTTACGGAAAATATCGTACTTCCGATCCTTATAAATATATGCTGTAAATTCCTGATTATAGGCTTATTTACCTTCGGTTATTATCTAAAGGACGTTCGTAGGATAACCTATAAGGTTAACGTTTTCGAATATACTGTCGGAAGCTGGGGTATTATTTCGTATCTAAGGACGAACTCGTTTTTTCGGATATAAGGTTATATCGGGTTTTGTAGATTTAACAAGTTACGAACGTAATTAATTAGGATCGATAAAGTCCCAAATATTAAGCGCGTACGCTTTAGATTAAAATTCGCCTTTAAAACGGTCCCAGTCCTTAAGTCCTTGGTAGATGATTTGGGATACCGACTGTATGGTCGTTATTATTGTTATTAAAATATATTGATGATTTTTACTGATATACAGCTTATATCGTTTTAGCAGTAGCTAATTAGTTGATATTTACGCGAATTAAGCGAATAAGATTCTTAATTGTTAAATATAGGGGACATTAGTTACATTGTTGTATTATGCTAGATACGTATGCTGTTGCACGCGTACAGCGTTAAGTAGTTTAGCCACGGAACATGTATGGGCCGATTAGTAGGTGACCTTTCCGTATATGGGGTGCGCTACGCACCCCCCAGCTAGCTGACAAGAATTGCTACGCCGCGACGGCGCTTCAATCAGAAAAAAAAGCGTAAGAAATTATCGTTCGGTATCGAGGATTTTAGTTTTGAAATTATACCTTATTTTGCGTATTTCGTGCGAAAGGAAAAATATATCATGGCGAAAAATATGGCTCGTTGCCAAAACTGTATTTTCCATAAGCGGAATTATAACGGTTCAGGTATCCCGATTAACTTTTTTTACAACATTTCGCGGAAAAAAAACGGTTAAAACGTAAAAAGGCTTTCGCCAAAAAGCGGCTTTTCTAATCGTAATAGGAGATAAATAAGGCTTCAAAACGCATAGGTAAATTTATAGGTCGTTTACGGCGGTTACGTTAATAGTAAAAATTCCTTCGTATTAAGGGTGTCGAAATAATTAACCGTAGTTTATAATCGTTAAATAAACTGGAGGAACAGAAAAAGGCTAAGGTAAAGGCCGCCGCGCAGGTTGTTTAGGTTGCGGGAATAGCGAGCTTATTTGGTTCCGAAAATACTGATTAATCTCTTCTGGCGAATCCGGGTTAAAACACTATTTGAATGCTGCCGGTTTTGGTGGTGAAAGTTCCTTAATAAGCGTTAGGCGTTCATAAAATTTTCGGCGAGTTCATAGGTGTTCTCGAACTCTAGATAATCTTTCCATTTAATCAGGTATTTGGTAAATCCGTTTTTTCTTCATATATTTAGGATTTCCTTTTGTTTCGTATATTAATCCATCTTTCTTTACCTTTTTCTTCGTATTTTATGTAAACTTTAATAGTATTTACTGTTAATTCGAATAAAAGATTCTGAAAACTTAGGTAAAGTTTAACCTTAGATAATAGTTTTAATTAATAATTATTTTTAAGAGTTTTTGCATAATCTTATATACGCTGATATATTTCAAGTTAAATGTTTATTTAATCGTTTAATATGGATAATTTTGGTAACTACGTAAATTATTTTCTTTCTTAAAAGGTTGGCCCTTTTAACCTTTTCTAGTTATAATACTTTTTTATTTAGTTATATAAGAATTTAAGTTCTGTTTTTATTTTTATATATAATTATTTAAGTTATTTTAATATAAGGATTACTTTAACGTTAATAGGTTCTTTACGTATATCTTTATAAACCTTTAATATAAAACCGAAATTAGCGTTTGCTGGTATTATCTTAATACTTTCGTAGTAATTAAGGTTATGAGCTAATTAGGCGATAAGTAGCATTTAAGCCTAATTATTCTGTTCGGGATTAACATAGCGTCGCAAATAAATCTTTAATATTTAGTTAGTTCTTTTTGTTGATCTGGTTATTTAGGGTTTAAAAGCGTTAAATAGTTTATGATTTAAGCCGAACTATGCGATAAATCCTTGCCAGAATTTTAAAGTAAATGTTATTTCTTTATTTAAAATGATTTTTGTTAGTAATCCGTATACTTTTAAGATATATCTTAAAAAAATGTAGGTTAGTTGCTTTATATTTATATCCTTATTATATAGTAAGAAATAAGAAAATTCGGTAAATCTCTTAACGATTACAAAAATACTGTTATAGTGTATGCCCGTAGCTGGGTTTTCTCATAATAAAAGTTTAGTAATAAAGTCGAAACTAATTAAATTCTATAATCGTTTTACGATTAATAATAGCTGTAATTCTTCGTCTGGTTTATGTCGTCAAGTCTTTATTTTATTGCATATATAGCATTGTTCCGGTATTTTCTTTATTACTGCTTTCATTTTAGGAAAATGATAAGTACGTTATAATCTTTTTAAGGTTTTATAGATCCTTAGGTATCCGTATACTTAATATCCGTATATGTTTCGTATTAATATTTCTTAATATTTTTGGGGGATTTATATATTTTTTATTCTTTAGTTCTTAGGTAGGTTGTTATTATATTTCTGAATTTTCTAGTATAGGTTAAAAGGTACCGTTTTAATTATCGCTATCTGTCGTAGTTATAGGTATCCTTTTGGTATAGCGTCGAAAACCTGGTGGTTAACTTTAATTACTTTTTTCTCGAGGTCTAGTCTTTAATTAAATGCGTCTGCTTTGCCGTTTTCTGATTCTTTCTAGTAAATGATAATAAAGTCGTATTTTGTTAGTTTTTTAACATAACGTAATTATCGTCTTGTAGGTTCTTTGGTAGTGGTAAAGCGAGTAAAGTTTTTATAATCGATGTATATTTTAATTTGATAAAGGTTTCCCTTAAGGTAATGTCTAAATTTTCGGAAGGCCTTAACGATGGCCATAAACTCTTTGTCGGGGATAGCGTAATTTAACTTTGTTTTTTTAATTTGTAAAAGTAAAAGGCGATAAGGTATAAGTTGCCTTAATTATCGTAGTATCCGATTATTACGCCTAAAGCGTAATCCGAGGCGTTGGTTTCAAGGTTAACTAGGCGGCTTAAGTTGTATATAATTAATACTGGCTCGCTGGTAATCGCACTTTTCATTTTTTAAAAAGCTGTTTCCCTTTTTATCGCTTAAAGGAATTTACGTCCTTTTTTTGTTCGGTTAAAAAATAGCGTAGTTATTTTGCGAAAGTTTCGAATAAACTTTTTATAGTGATTAATAAATCTGAAAAAGGCTTATACTTCCTTAATTACGGTGGGCGTTTTTTTTTTCCTGTATTATAGCGGTTTCCCCAAGGTTTATTTTAATATATTCTGGGGTAATAATATATTTTAGAAATTCTATTTCTTGCGTACAAAACTGGCTTTTATTTATGCTAATTAATAAGTTAACATTTTATAAGGCTTAAAGAACTGTATAAACGTATTTTATATGTTTTTCTTTATCTCTTAAATAAATAAGAATGTTGTCGAAGTAATAAATAATGAAAATATTCAAATACTCTTTAAATATATAATTAACCATTCGTTAAAAAGTTGATAATACGTTCGTAAGTCCAAAAGGTATAACAAGATATTTAAAAAGTTCGCATTTCGTCTTAAAGACTTTTTTTACTCGTATCTTAATTTGATATAAATTTAATTATATCCTTTTTTAAGATCTAGGTTCATAAATTAATTTGTTTCGTAAAAGTGATCCTTTATTTCATTAATTAAGAGTAAAGGTATTTTAGTTTTAACCGTAATGTCGTTTAATTATTTGTAATCGATAATTAAACGTAACTTTCCATTTTTTCATAATACGAAGAATATAAGGTATCCGGCCGATAAATTAAAATGTTATATGTAACCTTTTCGAAGTTTATCTTTAAGGTATTTACGTAATGCCTGTAATTCTATTTCGTTAAGATTATACATTAGATATAATCTGGTCGATATTCTGGCCTTAAGGATTTTCTCATAATCCTATTTATTATGTTCCGGTAATTTCGTCTCGAATTCTTTTCGGAATAATCGTTTATATTTGTAATATTATAAAAGTATATTAACTCTTGTTTTTAGCTTTAAGGGTTAATACTATAAATAATCGTTTATCTTTCGCAACTTTATTTTAATGGTAGCGATAATACGTTATATTTCTTTATAATGCCCTTAATCTTTCTTATATTTTAATCTTATGAGTGGTAAAGTTTTTATTATATCCTTATGCCTATATTCGTCCCCATCTTCGATCGAATATTACGATATTCTTTTATTTCGCTTTTTTTCATCGAATGAATATAAAGCGAACTTTACCTAGCTAGTAATTTAATCCATTAAAGGGTTATATTAATACAGCTATAATTTTCCAAAAATCATATCGTAATTCCTTATTAGAACGATATCGAAATTTATTATTTAGTTTCGCCCATTAACGAAAATCTTAAAGTAAATAATTTCGCGGGTAGTCTTTTCGTTATCGTAAGTAAATACCTAACCTTTTACGTTCTCGGCGATATAAAGTTCTATCTTTTCTTTCCATGGTAATCGAAATCGGTTAATTATCTCCGGCGTATTATAATTATTTCTCGTTATTTCGTAATCCATAAATGCGGTAAATTAATATGTGCTAATCCTTACTTATAAGGTAATAAGGTTTTTTTTAGCTTTTATTATCGCGTTTAAAGGCTTTTAGGGAAACTTCTATTAGCTTTTTTAGGTTTTATTATTTTACGGCTTTCCTATAAGTAACGTTCGTTTTTTAATTCGTCTTTTAACACCTTAATGCGTTTTTAGTTTTACTGATTAAGGGCCTGTAATTGCTTTAATTATCCTTTTTATCAGCGTAAAGTAACTTCCAGTAAAAAGATTTATATTTGGAAGTTTTTTTGTTGATGTATTTTAATTCGGGGGTTCCTTATCCTTGTTATCGTATTTGGAACTGGGCGTCGTGTTACCTTATATCTTCGTTTTCTTTTTTTTTTTTTTTTTTTTCATCGTTTATTAGGGTCGTCCGTAAAGGTTAAACAGAAGTTTAAGTTATTAATTACTTTTAACGCTGCCTTTATAATTATTTAGTAAACCTATTTTCTTTTTATCTTATGGTCGAATTATCCGAAATGGCATATAAGATTTTTATCGGGATAAGTTTTTCCTTCGCGCCAATTCGTTACTGCCGTAATAATATTAAAAATGTTTTTCAAAGCGTATGTCCTTAGGTATTTATATTATCGTTATTCCCTAGGATCCTTTCCGATTTAATTATAAAGGTCGAATTTTTGATTATATATTCGCGTAAGTCGTTTTTCGATATATTGTTATTCTTTTATATATTTAAGGTCATAAGCGCACTTGCATTATATAGCATAAAGTTTTTCATACCGGTCCGGTTATCCTGGTAGCAGGTTTTCGTTTTAACCTTGGTATTTCTTGATTTATGTATTTAGTTTTAACTGTTCGTACCGCTATCGCCGTTTCTTTTGGGAACGGGAAAGTACCTTGTCCTTTGTGAGCTTTCTCCACTTATCGTATTTCTTTAGCCATTAAGTTACTATAAGTCCTGTAATAAGGGTTTATTATTCTTGAATAGCTGTTTATGATAGCTTTTTTGCCTTTTCTAATCCCTGTTATATTTCCTTAAGTGGATTATAGTTATCTTTAACCTTAATTATATTAAGTGGTCGGTTGTTATCATTTTAATTATTTCGAGAGGGTCCTTAAGGAACCGGTATCCAGGTATTCTGTCGTAGTTTTTTGGATGCCTTATATTAGTATGCCTTATGTTTTATTTTGTTACAGTTAAAACATTTGATAGTACGAAGGTCGCGTTATTAAATTACGCCTAGTTTTATAGGTCCTGGTACTATTTCATAGAATATGTTAGTTTTTCGTAGCGTATTAATGTTAAAGGGGTGCCTTGGTTTATTATTTTGCCGGTTCTTAAAATGTCGAATCCTTTAGGCGTATTGCTGGTCGTCGATTTTGACTATTATAGCGATATAATCCATTAACATTTTAGGGCGTTCGTCCTTAAATAGCTTTTTTTGTATTTCTTCCTTTAAGCTATTAGAAAACGTAGCTATTAATACCTTTTATCTCTAATTAATCTTTAAAGTTAGTTAAACGAAAAAGCTGCCGTATCCAGAAGCTGATTCTTTTATTTTAAATCCTTAATCTTATTTTTAGCTTTAATTTTTTTCGTTTACTATTTCGAATACTTTTCTTATTTTCTTTTTAAATTTTTCGTAATTGTTATAAACAGCTCTGGTTTCTGCAAACCTTTATTAAGGGGGGTTAGTAACCCATTCGCGAAGAGTAGGCTTAAACCAGGTAACCGTGTTTTCGATTAACTATTTTATAAGGAATTAAATTCGGGAGGTCGGTATTATAAATCTAATTAGGAAGTACTTAAAATAAGTACGGCATTCCGTAAGGAACTGCTGTAACTTAATGGTAGTTCCGTCGAAAAGGGTAGGTTCGGTAGGTTTTAAAACTTTTCCGGTTTCCTTACCGTAAGCTGTTTAGGTAAGTTGTGCTGGTTGGATTAGTTAATGCGGTTAATCGGGTTGCTTTATGTTTGCTTATCTTTTTAATTCGACTTTTTAGGCTTTTAATTAATTGCGGATCTTTTCAAGCATATTAATAAGCTCGATCTTATTGTTGGTAAGTTACGTAATTGCGTTAATTAGTTAATTAAGTCGACGTAAAGACTTTTCTTAGAAAAGACTGGGTCGAGTTTCCTTATTATCCGAATTCATAATATTATTTTCGGGGATTTAAAAGGTTCCCTTGAAAACGGGCTGCTTACTAGATGATACAATATTAAGAATATTACTTAAAGTTTAATAATATTACTGAACAAAAGCTTATAACGTATAATGGTTATGGAATTTAACCAATTATTCAACCTAGTCGTACGGTTTATGTTAGCAAGAATATCGTGGGAAATTAAGTAATAAGGTAAATAATAGTTACGTTTAGTAATAGCAAATTGTTAAAGGTAATTTAAGTAACTAAGTTATATTATAAGCTGGTGGTTTGTTTAAGTTATGATAATAATAAACGTAGATATCCTAAGTTGGATATTTTTAGATTTAATAAACCCATTTTCATCCATATCGTATAAGTGCATGGATTTATTTGGATAAGCTGAATTTATTCTTATCCATGTCGTATAAGTGCATGGATTCACTTAGATAAGTTAAATCCACTTTCATCCATATTACGTGACCTTTGGTCGGTAGTCTGTTTTGGTCTCGTCCCGACCGTATGCCCAAGTGGGTAAGGTGTTAGTTCGTAATAGAATTACCTTAACTTACCGCAAAAAAGCCCGATAGGTCGTAATCGAATTAAATAATTAACGGTAAAAAAAGAACGCATAACAGAACGACTTTTATAGCGTTTAAGCTTACTTATATACCTTTAAAAACGTATAACTTCAGATTAAAGCTGATTACAGCGTTAAAATTAACGGATATCGAAAATAACGTTAAAATATTTATTGAAATGGCTATAAAAAATCGTTTACCCGGTCTTAAAGTACGAAATACCACGATAGCTAATAATTAACGCAATTTACGCTTCCGCCTAATTATAAATGTTAAGGTAACAAATATTTTAATAACCTTTTTCATATAATAACAAGAGATAATCGAGAATAACCACGCCGAAAACGCCTTATAAATAAAGGCGAATTATGAAAATTACGTACCATATACGTAGTTTGATATAATACTCACAATATATTAATATTATATATTACCTTACCAAACCTACACTGCACTTAAAATATAAATATAATTTATTTTTAAAGATTAAAGTTAAATGAAAGCCGAAAATATAAAATTATCCGGCATTTAACTTTTACGTATTAAGAAATAGCTGCCCGAATAGGAAAAAGGTTCCGGGTCATAATTTACCTTGAGAAAAGACGTTACTTAGCGGTATAATAACGACAACCAGTTCATTTCGAAGTTTACTATTGTTAAACGTTAATAAATATCTTATATTTAATACGTATCGAAAACTCCGCATAAAAGTAACGGTTAATTACGTTGTTAATTTAATGCCGTTAGATAATTGCTTAATAAAAAAGTAATTAAAATATATAATATCCGTCTTCTAAATTAAGGGTTAAAAAATGAAAAAAAGGATATCTTATAATAGCTTATTATTAGCAAAATGATTTATATAGGTATATCTAGTAAATTTACGTATAAAGCAGGGTATGTATTAAACCTTATTTTTTTCTAATATCCTTTTTACCAAAACTTCTACATACGATGATCTTAGTTCCAGATTAAATTATTTTACGTTTTTAATAATTATTCCGGGTAAAGGTATAAAGGAATGGAAATAATATCGACTCCGGGTATCGAAATTAAACTCAAATAAATTTACGGACCTGATCGTAACGGACGTAACCTTCTTATCGAAAACGGGCCCGGTAATCTTGCTGGAAAAATTATATTTCCGAATAAAAGTTATTATTTCGATTTTCCAGTTAACGATAAAAATAATGAATAAGCTGGTAATAAATCAAGGACGCCGAGCGCCATAATAACCGCAAAAATATTAAAATATTTACCATACTTATAAAGATTCGAAAATATATAAATAATTTAGGGATTAAAGTAACCTATATCGAAGTTCTACGAAAGGATATCGGTAATATTTGTCGATAATCCGTAAAGTTAAACAGGATTATTAACGAAACGTCACCAGGATAGCTTTTACGGACGATAAACTTTATAAAATTATTAACTAGTATAAGTTTAGATTCCGATTAAAGTTTTTATTATTACGGAGAGGAAATAAAGCAATAAAAATATATTTAATAAGGTTAATATTTTGCGTACGAAAGACTTATAACGATTTTTACCAAGCGACGACCTAAATTATAACCTTTTAGAAAATATGGATTAACGGAATAATTAGTTGTCTTAGAATATTACGGTAATATTTAAAAAAGCTGAAACTTATATTATCAGGGTATTAAGTATTTTACCCGAGATAAACGGCGTTACGGTTAGGTTTTTAAATGTTAACTAGAAATCGATTAAATGGTACGCTAAAAACGTTTTTAAAAATACGTTACGATTTACATATTTCCCGGCCGCCTGGCGGAATGCCGAGATACCGATAATACTTAAGGTAAGGAAAAGGAATAAGGAGTTGTCGACGTCTTAGCGGTTTATAACTCTTTTTTCTTGCTTCGATAAAGGGTTAAAAAGGGTAATAATAAAACGGTTAACGTAAATCGCTTTAATGAATAATATTTTTAGTTTATAATACCGTAGAACGTTACTTAAGTACGTAACGATAAACATAATAACGTTTTTCGTATACGACGCGGAATAGATATTCGTAATTAAACGAAAGGTTTTTATAGTTACAATAAACGTATAAAGAACGTTCGATATTTTATTATAAAAACGTTTATTTAAAAAATAAAACGTTAAGGTTAATTATTACGGGTATTCCGTTTTACGGATTCATTCTTATCGGATAGAAAAATCCGAATACGGTTCGAATTTAAAACGACGGGCTATAACCGGGTTCGATACGGTATACCTTAAGGTTTCTTATTTTCCTCGGTATTATATATATTATATTTCGTAAAGTGTTTATAATACAAACAGATTTTAAAATTCGGTTATGCGGATGATTTATATTTATAAAAACCGTTTAAGATATTTAATAAAAACGCATAACCCTTAGCTCGGAACTTATAATAGGTATTATAATAAGGTCACAAAACCCGGATTTATTTCACTTTAAAAAAGTGCGAGTTATTATATATTACCAAAATACGAGGGAAATACGACCCGTCGGTGGTAATCGATGATAACTTTATAATTTACCCGGTGGAAAAGCCGGAAAACAACAATAAGGCGTTAATATTTAGGTAGCTTAAAGTGTAGTTTAATAAAAGAATTGATATTTAAGCGATACGTTTTAAAAAAACAGGTAAAGTAATATAACTCGCCTAGCATATATAGTATTTAATGAATACGAAATACGGACATTTAGAGTCCGGATTACGAAAAGTTATAATTATATATATTATATTTACCGTATTATGCTGTATGAAGGCGTAATACGAAAAACGTATTAAGTAGATAAGGAAAAATAAGGTTAACGTTAAGGTAAGTTAATACGTAAATAAGTTTTGACGGGTTTTTACTTTAGGGATTAAAATTATCTTCTTAGTATAAAAATTAATATTTACGGAGGTTTTATATTATAATTCGAGATTGTTAACTATATAAATAATCTTAAAACTTCCCTTATGGAAATTTGCGTATAGGTTACAAACTGTCGACAAAAGTCACCTTTTAGTTAAAAGAATCGAATTAATTAAAACTATTAAAGGACATAAGGTAAGGAATTTATAAAATCTCAAAACCAAGATATAGATAACGGTAAAGATGTTATCACCCGTATAACGATTTATCCTAGTTTGTTTTAAGTACTTATATAATTCGAAAAAAAACCTTATATAAGGATTTATTAAAAAAGAAGCTGCCGTAACTTTTGAAACTTAATATGCGGTTTTGTTACCGGAGGACGTTATCGTCTTTTCGGACAGCTTATAGGATAAAACGGAAATCGGTAACGGTTTTGTGGTTTATTAAAATAAGCGATTTTTCGATAGAGGATGCGGACGCTTAAATCTTTATTTTACCTGTTTTCGATACGAAAGTAATAAAAGTTTAAAAATGATTAAAATACGTCGTTATAGAATTGCCGGAAATTAACCGGAAGTAAATATAAATCTACTTAAATAATACGGGAACGATTTAAGAGATTAAGGCGAATATTATTATATTCTTCTAGTAGATATATTTAAAACTTTATATAACGGCGGGTACGTATAACGTTGGAGTACGTTAAAATCCAGGATATTATAATGTAAAAGAAACCGAATTAACAGATAAGTTAGCAAAAACGTGCTTAAAATTAAAAAACGTTAATAACGATTGTACAATTATAATTTACGAAACTAAGTTTAAAATAAAGGTACGAAATTAAACGCAGCGAAAAACGTAATAAAAATAGTTTTTTCCAAACCTTTATAACGTTTCGAGGCTTAAAAATTAAAATATTATTTACATTATTCCGATAAGTTAAAATATTTAACGAAACCGGCTTTTAATTATTATTTAACGTTCCGTACGGGGTATACAAACTTTACCTAATATTTCCGAAAATTTAAGCACGATGACACCGAATTATATTATACTTGCGGTAAATTTAAAGTACCCGAATATTTGGTTTAGTGTAAAAAAGCGGACGTCCTTTTCGAAGATTGGTTATTAAAGCCGAAAACGTGCTTATAAGGATTTAAAGATAAAGTTTATTACTTCAAAAAGCTTATAAACTACCTAATCGCTTTTAGAAATTATGTTAAAATTACGGGGTTTTATAGGAATATTTATATACGAAAAAACCGGAACGGGGTTATATTAAAGCCGCTACCGGATATCGCTTTAAACGGAGCGATTATTTTATAACCGTGAAAGTTACTTAAAATCTTAACAATCTTTATTAAATTAAATATAAAAATTTCCGCGGTTACTTTTAGGTACTTTTAAAAGGATTTAAAAGAAGCGTGAACAAAAATAATTTTATACTTATTAATACGTCTAGGCGCGTAATATATCGTAAATAGCTAACTGATATACCTAGTTATCATAATTATAATTTGGGCTTTATTTTCGAAAACTTTCGTTAAAAGAAAGGGGAAAACGTTAGGTATTACTTTTGTACGGAGGAGAAAAGATATAGCTTAATACGTTAGAACGGCAACGTATTTACGGATAAGAACTGCTAAATAGGTTTACACTTATAAATAAGTTAGTTAAAGATAACTTTACCTAACTTAGCACCCCCTATATGCCCTAAAGGAGGCTCTGGGATAGCTGTTATGCGGCTTAACCCCCAGGCGTTAAATATTACAAAAGAAATGTTGAAATAATATCGTAAGAAATTACATAATAGGGTATACGATAATTACGTCTGGTAATAGCAGATTATTAAAGGTGATCTGGGTAATTAAGTTACATTATAAGCTGATGCTATCTAAACTATAAGAAAGGTAATGAACGTATTTATATACTAAGCGTCTGAGTAAACTCCCTTAGATCATGAAATTCGAAAATGATCCTAATAATTCCTTAAATTATTAAACTCGAAAATACTCCTAATAATCTTTTAAATGAGTATAGGCAATTATACGTAATATATTTTTGAAGAATCCTTGTCTCTTAACCGTTTATGGAGGCCAAGAGGTATTAGTTCATAATATTAAAGCTTTTCGTAATAAATCTTTAATTTAATTTATTTACTAATATATCGCGTATAGGCATAGGATTCATTTTAATTATGTTCTTTTCGGAATTAATTGTTATATATATTTATATATCGTTACTCTATTTATGAAAAAGCGATATTGGCGTTAATAAACCGCATTATTTACTGATTATCGCATTTTATATTCAGCGAGTTCGCGTTTAAATTAGCTATTAAAATTCTAATTAATCGAAAAAAAGATACAGTCTGCCTTATAATATACTTAAAACATCCTAATTCTTTTTCGGTTATAAAAGTAATTATTATATCTTACTTATTCTTTCGTTATTTTATTACCTTTTTAAATAATTCTATACCATAAAGTTGAAGACTTTTTTAATCGATTTAATTATTTACGTAAAAAGGTCGCTTTAACTATTTATTAAATTTTTAAAATGAATTAAGCTCTTAAGATTTTAATATCAATCGGGTGTAATGTAACTTTACTAATAACATTATAATATACATTGTTGAAGTTTTAATTAAAGAGTACGAATTGGAAATTTATACATTATATATCAGATTACGTATCAACTGTAACGTATAAAATAAAAATAATTCTATTTAATATTTATTAACTAAACGTAAATAAATTAAATTAACGTTGGCCAATAACCTAACGTTGATCATTAAGATTTTTAAACTCATATTTATACTCTTTTTAAAAAGTAAATTAAGAGACCTATTTATTAAATCTAGTTAAAATAGTTAAATCTTTGTGTTAAGTTTACTTTTAATTATTTCGATCCTAAAAAATTATCATAAATTCTTACCGCGTATAAAGCTATATTATTCTTATATTTCTTAAATTAATTAGTTAATAACGATTTTTCACTTTTTATTATAGGTAGTAAGTACGTCGTCGACGTGAAAAAACAAAAGTACCCTATAACTAAGAAAAGTAACCTAGTTTATAAGGAACCGAATTAAAGTTCAAATTATCAATGTATTCTTAAATTCCTTTTTCTAAAATAACCCAATTCTTTTAATCTATATAGTACATTCTTATAAAAGATATTTTGCTACGTGATAAAGATGTTGAAAGTATCTTTATATATATTCTATAAAATAGGTTCACGGTAATGAAAACATTTATAACGTTATATTACTTAAGGTTTTAATTCAACCTAGTCGGAAATAACAATTAAAGCTTGAAATAACCTTCCTTTTAAAGTAAATATATGTATATTTTTATAAACGTTTTTAAATTATATATAGTTTCAATAACGGCTAGTTAGTGTAACTAATTACTAAACCTCGTTATACGGTTTATGTTAGCAGCGGTATCGTGAGAAATTAAGTAATAAGAAATACAATAGTAATGTTTAGTAACCACAGATTATTAAATATAATTTAGGTAATTAAGTTATATTATCTGCTGGTATTATCTAAATTATAGGAAAAATAATAAGCCGATTTATATACTAGTGTTACGATAATATGCTTTATATGGCTCGAATGGCTCTATCGTCGAACTCATCGATCTAATAAATCCTGGTTCGAATAACTTTGCTATTAAGCCGATCGTACCTATAAGACCTAGTTCGAATAATTCGATTATCGAACCTATCGAACTATTATATACGATTATCTAATCTTAAACTATAATGTATTTATATTATGGCCCAACCGTTTTCAAAAAGGCTTCACCCGTTAGTTTATAATACGATTTTCCTTTCTTTTTAAAATAAAACGTTTTACTTAAACGTTCGCGTTATTTTTAAGTTAAAGGCTTTTTTATCGCTATATTTTAAAATGTTAAGCCGTATAAAAAAGGTTTTATTATAGAATCAAGAGAAATATTAATCTTCTTGACCTTTTACTCTTTAATTATATCGACATAGTTATTTACTCACGGAATATTCGTTAGGGTTTTTTTTAATTACCGCATTTCCTTATTCCACGTTTTCTGTTATATAAAATATATTTTAAATTAATGAAATTTGTATAATATTAATACCATTTCCTTTATCTAATTAAAAAGGTTAATTATTGATTATATAAAGGTGGAAACTAATTTAAAACAGACTTAAAGAAATCGAAAAGGTTTAAAGAAAAAGGGACTTTAATTTATACTAAGGTCCGTTATTTTAAGATTTAAAAGAAAATATTAAAAAATGAATGTCGCATATATCTGTTCGCAATTATTATACTTTAATAGGTTTACATAAGTTAAAACGATATAAAGAATTATAAAGATGGAAATGAAGTAATAAAAAGATCGTAATACTTATATTAAAATAAGCTGTTAATCTTATTAATTAATTAAGAATTAAAAATATTAATTACATAACTTGAAAAAGTCTAAATTAAAATGTCTTCAGTAAGAGTTTCGCTATTTTAGTTAAAGTTTTTAAAAAGCGTTAAAGCTTTATAAAACTTTTAATAGATTCGTAAGTATTTTCGAAATTATAATAATTTCTTTATTTTATCAAGTGCTATATTATACCGCTTTCCGTTCCTACCTAAAATAACTTTTATTTTCTTTATTAATATATCCTTTTTAATCCTTCGTTTTATTTAGAATTAACTTTAACTATACTTCTTATTAATTAAAATATAAAAGCGTAATAAATTAGATAAAGCTTAACTTTAAGTAAAAGCTTTAATTCGGATTTACTTTTTAAAACCTTTCTAATAATTTCTATAGATTAATATATTTTAAATCAAGGTTTTTATTTAATGGTTCAATTTGGACATAGTTAGTAATTAAGTATATTAATTCTTTGTAAAAGATTCATCTTTTCAATTTTAATACCTCATAATAACTTGTATTTAATTACGTACATACTTACATTTTACTTTGATTTACACGTATAGTTACTTAAAGTAATTTAATATAAAAATAGTTTTCAGGCCAATACGAATTTCGTACATATTCTTATAAACTTTTAATATAAAATCAAAATTACTTTTTATTAAAACTATGTTGATATTTTCGTAATAACTAATACTATAAGTTCATTATATAATGGGTAATTTTTATACTTAATTATTTCATTCGTAATTAATATACTATCGTAAATAAGTGTTTAATATTTAATTAATCCTCTGCGTACATTCGTTTTTATAAAGATTAAATACGTTAAACAATTTAAGCTTAGTTATATTATAAATCCTTATTAAAACTTTAAAGTAGGTTAACCCTTTTTAAAAATAAGTTTTAAAATATACTTTTAAACGACTATATATTAGTTATTTTACCTCCGTATCTTATTATATTATAAGAGATGGAAATTTAGTAAATCGCCTGCCAATTATAAAGATACTATCATAAGATATGCCCGTAATTAAATCTTTTAATAATAAAAGCTTAATGTTAAAATTAGAAGTAATTAAACATCTTAACGTCTGACTCCACCGAACGGCGCATTTTTTAACATTCCGCAACAACGAATTCAAATAAAACAACTATAACATATCAAATTAATTCAAACTAATTGAACTCGTCTTCGCTAGATGTATTTATAACTTCCTTACAAGTACGCGCATTATGTCCGGGCTTGCCGCAAATGCTACACTTTCGTTCTTTCGTTTCAACCCTCTTACAACGATTACCTTTAGCCGCTGTTGGCTGCATTTTTTTACCACCTTTTTCCTTTGCGGCTAAAAGAGCTTGTCCTTTTTATATAGTAAGTATCCCTCCTTTTTGAAAACGTTTATTTTTAATTTTGCAACGTTTGCTTAAAATATGGTTCGTTTCGCGTAATTAGCCAATTCTTTCCCGAAAAAAGTAACTTCGTACAAAAAAAATAAAAGTACTTTTTATTAAAAGATTAACCGATTCAACGATTCTTATTGGCGAACGACCTTGGTAATTTTTAATTTTTCTTTATAAATAACGTTCTTACTTTATTATTTCGCGGATATTTTTAAGGGTTTTTGTAGGAAGGGAAAAAATAAAACGGGCAAAGGTAAACGGCGAGACTGTCGGTATAGGTATAACCGAAGGAACGTTTAATTCGGAAAGAACGTTATTAAGATCGAATAAAATAAGTCCAGCTTTTGCAAATCCGGATTTAATATTATCGGACGTTATGGTAGCTTAAAACGCGTTATAAAAGCCGACGAGAAAATCTTTTTTCGTAATGTAAATATAATAACGTCGTATTAAGTGTTCGATATACCGCAAATAAGCGCGTTTTAAAATAAAAAACAAAATACGTTAAAAGGTTAAAACCGATAGAAAAAATACGCGGGTATATAAAGCGTAATAATATCGTAGTTAACGCAATATTTTTTGAATTCCATCGAATGATAATTTTCGTGGCCGTCGAGGATAAGAAAACGTTTCGAACCGATTGTACGCGTCCGAATATGTTTATTAAAATGCTAAATTTATTTTGAACCTATTTTATTAATTATCCAGCCATTATTACTTAATATAACCTTTTAATCGGCTGGTGATAATAGGTTATCGCGGTATTAAAATTTAAGGTGATTTTTTCCCGTTATGATAATAAATAACGATATAGCCTAATTTTAAGAATTAACAACCTGTATAATTATAATTTAGTTTTTATTTTTTTTATTACGTTTATTTAGGTTTTCTACGTTTTTCGGTATTAATAATTATTATACCCGTTATTATAAAAAGTCCTATTAAAAACCCAGTTTTATCGAAATTATAAATATCTTTTCTTATAATGCTGTATTTTATAATAATAACCCGAATAAGTTCGAAATGTTTGCGAAATGTTTCTGGATTTTTGTATAGGATCCGTTAATAATTAATCTTCCGATTTAAACGCGTTTAAAGCTTTTTTTACTGTTTAACAAATTTCGACGCCCAGTTAACTTTAACGCGTTTTACGACGCGCTGAGCGAGTAATAAATTCGCCATATCTTTAATATGTTAGAGCCGGATAAGAAACGTTCGCGCCTTTAAGTTAAGAATCCGTTTAAGAATCGATTTTTTTTCGGTCGCCGTTAATTTTCGCGAGTTAGGGATAATATCGGTTCGGGCGCGTCGACCGTGATATCGGGCTTTTAAGGTAGTTTCGGCAACATCGTATATAGAACAAAGCTTTTTGAAACTAAGTTTTTAGTTTTGTTTTTTAGCCTGAACGGCTAGGTTTATTCTAATTTCTTTTGTAAGGCGTTCTATTTTGTTGATGTTGAATAATGGAGAAATATGTTACAGGAACAGGGGTTCCTGTCTCGAGAAGGCCAACCTTTAAGGCCTAGCGCGGTCCTGTCGCGGCTAAACTACGGGCAGAAGGGCATGGCCTCGAAGTGATCTAATTGATCTAGGTGATTTAGGTAACCTGGACTAGATTACATAAATTATATAAATCACATAGATCATATAGATCCACGATATACCCACTTTGAGGAATAAAGATATATATATGAACCGGTTTCTTATATAAATAGCACCTACTTAGTTTCGCTCCTTAGCTATCAATTTAAGCTTATAGCTAAAGGTAATTGTTTTTTATTATAGGAAAAGGTTTTAAATTTCTTTAACGAATAAACTTTTAGTAAATTATCCCTCGCCCTATTGTTACCTGCAAATTAAAACCCCATTTCGGATACTGTTTATACTTTTAGGTGGATATATAACAAGTTCGTTATATTTTGATAGCTTTTTAATTAATAGCCGACGGATAATTCCAAGCCCAGTTGGACATAAGGTCTTTTGAATTTAATAAAGACGATATTATAAAACGACGTTCAGAAGATAAATAGTATATCCGATCCCCGTTATAAATTAATAAGGGATTAGCAATTAGATTAAACGATTTACTTTTTATCGAAAAAGTTTTTTAATTAATTAACAATATTATGCCTTTTACAACCCGAGGCAAAGGACACCCTTTTTCCTTTTAAACCTAGCATTTAACCCCAGGTTTAAAGGATATTATTAAAGTTTAGAGAAATTCTGAAAAGGAAGAAAAACTTAAGATTTAGGAATCTTAAAGCCTCAAAGGAAAGGAAAAAAAGCTTTCCCTTAAGGAGAAAATAAAAATCCTATTACGTAGAATCCAAGCCCTAAAGAGGGATAAAAAAGAAAGACCCTAACCCCCTAAAAAAAGGATGGCTTAACCTACTCGAGGAATGGAAAAAAGAACCCTAGTACCTTTATTATTCGGCCCTAATCGGTACCGCGAAGTCATTATCCCACCTTTTAGCTACTACGGAATGCCGGAAATCAAGGGTTACAAATTAATTACCTTAAAGCCTTATAATAAAACTATAAATATAAAAGGATTTTTTGTTTAGGTTAAAACTTACCTTAAGTTTTACCAAGCTTTTTAACAGAAGATTATCAAAAGGTAATGGTTATTTCCCAGCTACTTACTAGACGAATTCTTTTATAGTTCGAATTAATTATAAAGGACTACCTAGAAAATTACCCCAAAGAATCCTTAAATATTACTAATTACATCTTTAACGATTACCGATATTTTAAGGATTAAAAGCGAACTATGTTTAGAAACTTAGATAAGAAATAATACGCGGTAAAACAATTATATCTTTTTTATTAAACTAAGTTAACTCCAAAATATACGACAGAATTTAACCGTTTGGCCGTAAGTTTTAATTTATTAAAAAACTCGTTATTTTACTTTTTTTATAATAACTTAAAACCTTAAGTTAAGGATAAGATGTATATAGTACCTAAAATAAAATCCTTTAAGGAATATACCGACAAGGTAATTATTATTAACCGACGTACTTTTATCCGGTACCTTAAAAAAAGGAACCAATAAACGAAATAACGATAAAGGCTATGGCAGCCGAATTAAGAAAGATAAAGGCAAGCCTTAAAAAAAGCAAGTACCGTTTTAAAAAGCTTAAAAAAACAAGTCCGATATAAGATGTTTTAATTATGGCAAGGAGGGATATTTTAAAAGCGAATATCGCTTTTCCGCTAAAAGGAATTCTAAAAAAAAAAAGGATTTTTTAACCTTATAAAAAAGCCAAAGCAGCTAAACAAAAAACCGACAGTAAGGTAGAAAAGGAAGAAAAAAAGTTAATTCGACTTCCTTTTAACCAGAATTCATTATTGCTACCACCACCTAAATTCAAAACGATATCCCAAACTACGAAAATTACCCCATTTGTTAAAACTTTAAGGTTAAGGCTTACAAATATCACCCCGAACAAACGACTTCCAGGATAGCCATAAAGCTAGGATACCTTTGCCATTTTGATATATCTTAAAATAAGATACATAACGAAAAAGGTCAGTTCCGACCCGACACTAGTAACTATGGATAGTTATCCCCGGAACTTTACGAACTTTCCGAATGTACGGTATATACTAGATTCCGAAAAAACTAGCATAAATTATTACACTTTACCGCTTGTTACTTCGATGATTATTTCATTTATCTTAAAGTTAAGGAAAATAATAACTTTTAGCCTAAATAAAACGAAAAAAATACTTACCGAACCAGATAACGAATGTAAATACACAGAAACCTTCCGATAACCAAAATACCTTAAGTTTTATTACTTACATCCCGAATTAGAATAAAGTTAAAAGGTTATATTGCAAGAATGTTTGTATTATTCCCCGATACTTTATATTTAATACGAACTTCTAGATGTTAAAATACCCCTTTCGGAAGTCCATATTTTTAACCCCATAATTCGAAAAATGTAAAACCAAAAATCGAACCCAAAAAGATTAATTACCTCCGAATGCAGATATAGCAAGAAAACGTAATTTAGATATAAGAACGATCAGTACATTAAATACGTTGTTAGAAAGGTACGCGAATAGAGATTTTCTTAGGTTAAACATTATTACAAGTTAAAAAACGCTAAAGGCTTTCGAAAATAAGGCATTAAAAAGCCCCAATTTATAAGACCTTATGCGAGGTAACATAAGGGATACGCAGCTAGATTAAAATCCCCTTTTAATATAAAAACAAAGCATTTAAAGCCATAATCGACTTAAAAGTTAAAGGCAATTTTATTTTTCCTACGGCAGCAAAAAAAACATTAAATTCGTTAAAGATATAAGTTAAAGTTTTATAAATTACGTACAATAAACGGAAGCCTATTTAAGTATAAAAATGAACGAATCCTCCGAATAACTGAAAAACTTTACGTTTGAGTCCAAGAATACTAAAAACGAATTTCGTTGGACATCGCCGACATTTCTGGACATGACATTATCCTAAAAATGCCATGGCTTAAAACAAGCAATCTATATATTAACTGGATACATTAGATACTTTTTTGGAAAACCGAAAAAAGGCCACCCGAAAAAAACGATCAAAAAATTTGCTATGTTATCAAAAAAAGTACAAGTTCTAAATCAAGCCGGAACGATACCACCTAAGTACCAAGGATTTAAGAAATTATTTAAAAACAAAAAAGACCACGAATTATTCCCATATAGTTAATAGGATTACCGAATACCTATTAAAGAAAAACATCACCTTAACCTTTATAAAATTTACCACCTAAACCTTAAAAAGTTAAAGGCCTTATGAAAAACTATTTAACTCGACCTAAAAAAAGAATACATTCGACCCTTTAATTCTCCTACTGGATACCCCGTCCTTATGGTACCAAAAACCAAAGACGGAAAACAAAAAATTAATGAAAATGGAAACCTGGTTTTCAAAAAAGTAATCGACTATAAACAGCTAAACGATATCACGATCAAAAATGAATACTTTCTAACGCTTA
This sequence comes from Monosporascus ibericus, assembly GCA_004154915.1. Classification (NCBI taxonomy): domain Eukaryota; kingdom Fungi; phylum Ascomycota; class Sordariomycetes; order Xylariales; genus Monosporascus; species Monosporascus ibericus. Next base: position 25,763 of record QJNU01000632.1, read on the forward strand.
TAAACATATTTAAAAAAAAACCTTAATAAAGCTAAATAGTTTACTATACTTAATTTTCGAGACGGTTATTACCGTATTAAAATGGCCAAAATAAAATGGAAAACGGCATTTAAAACGATATACGGGCTTTACGAATACCAAATAATACCTATGGGATTTACTGATACTCCCGCCAGTTTCTAACGCCTAATTATAACCACTTTACGAAAATATCTAGACAAGTTTGTATTTGTCTACCTCGACGACATTCTCATCTATTCCGAAATTCTGAAAAAGCACAAAAAGCATATCGCTTAAGTATTCGAAACTTTTGATAAGGTGAACATTCGAATTAACCTAGCTAAAAGCGTATGGTATATACAGAAGCTAGGTTTTCGGGGATATATATTTACCCCTAGCTAAAATCAGATTTAACGCTTTAAAATAAAAGCAGTCAAAAATTAACCTATCCCCGATAAGGCGACCGTTACCGATATCCGACAAATCCTAGGATTTACAGGTTACGTACGAAACTTAATTAATGGATACGGAGATATAATTAAACCATTAACGAAACTTACTACCAAAAAGTATATTAATAAAAAGTTTAACCTTTTAAAAGATATAAAAAAAACATTCCAAATGTTAAAGGACGTAATTACTAGTAAACCCATCATAAAATTGCCCAACGCAAACAAAAAGAAGCACTTAAAAATAAACGCCTTAAATTACGCATTAAGTACCGTCTTAGAACAATTAAAAAATAACCACAAATAGTACCCAGTAGCCTATTACTCGAAAGCACTTCGAAATGCAAAACTTAAATACCCAATCTACGACAAAAATTTATTAGCAATTATTAACGCTTTTAAGGAATAGGAACCCTTCTTTAACGGAACCAAAAAACCCTTCGATATCTACTTTAATTATAAAAACCTTACCCGATTTATGAAAGCACAAAAACTAAACAAACGACATAAAACTTGGATGATTTTCTTATCGAAGTTTAACTTTAAAATATATCATATTAAAAAAAAACATCCAGGCGGATATTTTTAATTGTAAAGGCGATTATAATTCCAAAGTTCCCAAATGAAGCATGCAAATATTACAATATAATAAGGATAATACTATACAATTATGCGAAATCCTAAAGAAACCAACCCCCGAACTCTTAATACGGTTTCGAAGTTCATACGATACGAATAAAAAAAAGGTTTAGCAACTAAAAAGAATAACTAAAAAATTCGCTACTATACCGTGGCAAAATTTATATTTCCAAAAACCGAGAGGAATAATTCGTAAGGGAATTTTACGAAAACCTAAGACATGGATATAAAGAAATCTTCAAAACCACCTAACAGCTACAGGAAAAATATGACTTCCTAAAATTATACTAAATAATCAAGAAAGTTATTAAAAATTACAACATTTACAACAAAACCAAAATAGCACGCCATAAACCCTATAAGTTATTACAACCTACCGACATTCCTAACAAAGCATAAAACACTATAACTTAAAATTTTATCACCAACTTTCCTTCATTTAAAAACCTAGCTATTAAAATCGAATACGACGGAATTTAAGTGATTATTAACAAACTTACCAAATATGGGTACTTTTTACCTTTTAAAAGAGCTGTAACGGTAAAATAATTAACTTGTGCATTTATCCGATATTATTTCGACAAACATAAAATACTAGAAAAGGTCATTTCTAATTGAAACAAACTTTTTACGTCCAAATTTAATACCAGCTTTTTTAAATAAATAAATGCTAAACTTAAATTCTTAACAACTTATTACCTATAAACAGATAATTAAACGGAACGATTAAACTAAACCTTAAAATAATACCTCTAAAACTATGTTAGCTACTAATAAAATAATTAGATAAAGCTGTTACTATTAACATAAGTAGCTTATAATACGTTTATTAACGAAAATATAAACGTTTCCTCACATATAGCTGTATACGGATATAAAACAGTAACTTAACGACCAAAATAACTAATATATAAAACTCCTATAATCACCACCATAGCTCCTCGAGCAGAAATAATAATAACGGAAATTAAAACGATATAATCCCGTTTACGAGCCGAGTTACGTTTTCTCCAGCAAAAAATGGCCCAGTACTACAACAAAAAGAAAATTAAAAAACTAATTCTAACGAAAAAAAAACAAAATCTATCTACTACGTTAAAAACAAAACGCAACATCGAACATCTTACAAATTAAAACCAAGAAACCCAGCAATAAGTTCGACTTTAAGAAATTTAGCCCGTTTAAAATTAATAAAATCATTTCTAAAATCAACTACCGATTATCATTACCTAAGACAATAAAGATATAACCTATTTTCCACATTTCCTTACTTAAACCAGCACTTAAAAACGCCCCGCTAAAAACAAACCTGGAAATCGAAAGAAATGATAACAAGTACGAAGTCGAAAAAATACTGGACTCCAAAATAATCAAAAACAAAATCCAGTACCTAATTAAATAAGAAGGATACTTATACGAAAGAAACACTTAAGAACCACTTAACCACCTAACAAATGCAATAAACCTAATTAAAACGTTCCACCGGCAAAATCCTGACCGACCATCTCTAACGCGGCCAAGGTCGCAGGCAACAAAGGTCCCCCTCTCAAATCCAAACCTGCGGCATTCTAATCGAAGGAAATAAACGCCTCCGCGATAGCATCTATTTCGGAAGCAAGCTACGCCTGCTTTACTTCCACCTGTCGCCGTTCTTCTTCTATTCTTTTCCCTTCTTCCAATTAATCCAATTTATAACCTTCTTTCAGAATTGCAAAGGCTTTCTTTTTTAAAACGCCCTGCTACAAGCGAATACGTTTTAATCGGTTAACGAATTCTTTCGTTCTTTTTTTTTAGCAACCTCCTGGTACGCCGCCAGTGCTTCTTAGTACGCGACCAAAATATCCTCCACCTCGCGCTACTCCTTTTACAAGCGCTCGCGCTTTTCTTTAATTTTCACTAAGGAATTCATATCTAGCACGTCGCAGGCTAAACGTTAACGACGAATGCAATAACCATAACTGGGAATATCCGCTACGAAATAACAATCAAATTCCCCCAGGCGAATATAATTCGAGCATGCAATAACCTTAAAGCTAAATTTCTTAATGAAATTCGTACGGTTATCACGCGCTTTGCGTTAATTTAACCGAAGTTTTTTTTCTCTTTCTGAATACGGCCTATTATAGTAAAATCAGCTAGGATATCTCCAACTCTCTCCAACAAACCAAAAGTGGCCACTTACGGTTCTTATTTTTAGGACAAAAAATCCTTGGAAAGGGGAAATAATATTACAGGAACAGGGATTCCTATCTCGAAAAGGCCAACCTTTAAGGCCTAACGCGGTCCTGTCGCGGCTAAACTACGGACAAAAGAGCTTGGCCTCAAAGTGATCTAATTGATTTAAGTAATTTAGGTAATCTGGACTAGATTACATAAATCACATAGATCACATAGATCACATAAATCTACGATATACCCACTTTAGAGAATAAGGATATATATATAAACCGGTCTCCTATATAAATAGCACCTACTTAATTTTGCTCCTTAGCTATTAATCTAAGCCTACAGTTAAAGGCAGTTGTTCTTTACTATAAAAAAAGTCTTTAAATCTCTTTAACGAACAAACCCTTAGTGAATCATCCCTCGCCTTACTATTACCTGCAAATCAAGACCCCATTTCGGATGCTGCTCATACTTCCAGGTGGATATATGACAGGTTCGTTACAAAATAAAGTTGAGTAATTAGAATGCGTAGAGAAATGCGCCGTTCGGTGGTATGCGCCGTTCGGTGGTGTAGGACGTTAGTCGTTTTATAATTAATAATAATTATAATTCTCCCTATAGCTTACATCTTTAAGTCTTTACCTTATTATATATATAATATTACCGTCGGACCTTTTTTATTATTCTCTTTACTTTAAGCAATAATACATACGTTAAATTCTTTTTAAAAGCATTATAAATCTGTTATAGCGCCAGCTAGGCTGAGTCATCCTAACTATATATATAGCGCTTTAGGGCCTGAAGAGCTCTGTCTCTCCTTTTATTCTCTAGATGTTAATCTTTATTTAGTTCTTCTATTCTGAATATAACTAACCTGACCTTTATTAAAAGCCGGCATATAACAATTCTAACATTTTCATTATAATTACCTTGGCTATAATATTATTATTTTAAAGTATCGCGCTTTATAACTCGAAATTATAATACCGCGTAACAAGATCCACCCGTTTTCGAAAGCGAATCTTTTTCGAATCTAAACGTAAAGAAAGTTAATAAAACGGTATTATAAGCTATAGTTAATCCTCTTCAGCGTTTGGTAAATCTACGTCGTTAATAGACAGACATAATAACTAGATTATCCTTTATACTTTTTTCTAAACGACGCCGGCGCTCCGACGATAATTCGAATTCGGATATAAACGATATTAACTATAAAAAGTTTATAACGACTTTTACGCTAAAATATAATTACCGATAATGTAACGAATGGCTGGCAGATCTTCGGCGGGCCTTTACCGCTACCCTCAAAAAATATCGTCGCCAGGCCTAACGTATTAACTTAATTCTTCCTAAAATGAATTCTTAATGCCGGCCTTTATGAGATAAAAAGTTCAGCGAAATAAGGCGGAAAACTTTATAAAACCTATCCGTTATTGGTCTGTCTTTAAATCTTAAATGAAAACGATTATTCGAAACCTTAGTTATTATAAGCTTATTATAGCTAAACTATTAAAGCAAATCGTATAATAATTAAGCTAATACTTTAAGAACTTTAATAATTATTTATAGTCCTTAAAGAACTAGGACTTAATAGTACGCACTTAATAATAAAGTGCCTGTTATTATTAGGTAAAGCTAGCGGAACGACTATAATATACTTATAAAATATAAATCCAAACGTTCTTGATAACCTACGAAAAAATGATAACTTTCGTTACATAATATTAGGAGCTTACAATTAAATCGTAACAGCTTAAGCCGTAAACTGGATCTTTATAATTACTTAAGCCTAATGAAAAAAGATAACGTTTTAATTACAATTCGGGAGTTTGTTACTTAGATCTCGCTTTTAATTCGGAACTTTTTCATTAAAAATTAATAAAAGACAATATTAACCGAATAGTGACGCTATTTATTACGTCAAATCTAAAATTATTAACGTTATTTTCCAATAGCACTTATTAAAGCAAGGACGAAAATATTATACTTTATCGCTTATACAATTTAAAAAAGAATTAAGCTTTGAAATATCTTATTAAGTTCACTAGGCGGTTATAATTGGTTAATTTTTTAAAATATTTCCGTTATCGTTTCGTTTGCATTTTATTAATATATACTAATTTCGTTATCATTTTAACGCCATTATATAAGGTTTTTCCTATATATAGTAGTTTACTAGCAAATATATACGAAAAAGTTATATATTCCCCCCCCCCCGAGTCGTCGTCGTCGTCGTCTTTACCGTCGTTTTAGATAAGGTTCTTAACCTTCTAATTATTAAAAAAGGTAATAATATTTCATAAAAACAGATTTAATAAACGATTTGTTAATTTATTAGGTTGTTCGTTATAATATTAACGAATATAATCACTAACTAAAAAGCAGTATTCTTTTATTTATCTTCGAATTTTTAGCGTAATATTACCGTTTTAAGCCCGAAAAGGGTACGATACGGAGGTATATCGTCCTAAGCTTAATAAAACAAATCCAGGTACTATATGGGATTTAGTCTAAGTTTTAAGCCTTTTCTCAAGATAATTATTTAAAGCTATTAAGCTGCTATTATTCCTAGGATAACGTCCTTGGTATTACATCATAATGTCGATAACCTTAATCAAAAGTATAAGGCTATAATATTTATTAAGCATATACTTCGAAACGTTAGCTATTTGGAATCGAAGCGGTTATATGCGAAACTGCCTCGAATATATTATAAGGCGTTTATTTAAGAGTTTATTATACGCAATAATCCGAAAAGTCAATGTCGATTTTTGTTTAAATGGGGAGATAATTGTTATAGCGCCAGCTAAGCCAAGTCATCCTAACTGTATATATAGCGCTCTAGAGCCTGAAGCGCTTTATCTCTCCTTTTATTCCCTAGATATTAGTCTCTGCCTAGTTCTTCTATCCTGAATATAGCCAATCTGACCTCTGTTAAAAGCTCGTATGGGACAAAATTCTTAAGTATTTATATAAGTATTATTTGTATATATTTCGCATTAATACATTTTATTATTATGGTAATATTTATTTATCTTAATTTATTTACTTTTAAGTAATGTAGAGTTATATTTTAAAATCTTTTAATATAAATTAAGGAATATTATTATAATCGTTATTATTAATCATAATTATAAATATATATTTAAAGCAATATCAAAAATCTGGTAATTAACTTTAATTACTCTTATTAAGTTTAATCTTCGACTTAATACGTTTATTTCATTATTTTTAAAGTTTTCTAATAAATAAAAACGAAATCGGATTTTATTAATTCTTTAGCGTATGGTAATTACCGTTCTTTAAACTTCTTAGAAATAATAAAACTAACAAAGTTCGCATAGTTTATATGTATTTTTACTTAATTAAAGTTTCCTTTAAGATAGGATTTGAATTTTCGATAAGTCTTAATAATAACTTTAAATCTTCTAGCAGAAAGGTTATAATTTAACTTTATTGCTGTAAATTAATAAAAACGAAAAGAAATAAAATATAAATTATTATACTAATAGTAATACTTAATTATTATACTTAAGGTATAATTCGAAACGTTAAGTTTAAACTTAATTAAACTGTAAGAGCTCGTTAATAATTACGTTCTAAATTTTACAACGAATTTTTTTTATCTTTATTATTTATTTAGGTCTCTTTCTTATTAGGTTTAATACGAATATAAATGTTTTATTAAAGAATCGAATAAACTTTTCACAACAGTTATTAAATTTAAAAACGTGTTAACTATATAAAAAATAAATTTATGTTTTATTAATATATATTAATCGAACTTATAGTTACTTTATCTTTTAAAGAGAATAATTCTTTATGTTTCATAAATACTTTAAAGAATAGCCCGTTCTTTTTAAAATAAAGTTAATAAAATTTATTAACGTAATTAGATTAACATAACTGGATTAACTTTTGCTTTCGATCTTTAATAACCTTTATACGTAAAAACTATTATAATTTATATCCTCTTATTAAGTAATAAGTACCATATAATTTCGCTATAATAACGTTTATATTATATTAATTTCTTTTGTAATAAGATAGTACTATATAATTAACGTAAAAGAAAATAAAGATTCCATTTTGAAAAAAGTAGCATTGTTTATAAAACTAAATTTAAATTGTAAGTTTTCCAATATACCGGTAAATTCTTTTTATTATAACAAAGGTACCTTTCCAAATCCGTATAACTCTTTTTCTAAATAAAAATCTTCTCTGGCTTTTTATATCTTAAAAACAGTTTCATAAATATATCGTATAATAAACTAATATTAACGAACGGGTTTATTACGTCGTACTAAGTAAGCTTTAAATCAAAACGGTTGATTATAGCTAAAAATATTTTAAAAAGTTTTCCTGCTAAAGTTTAACGCATACGTATTTTCGAACACGGATTTAACTTATTAATTATTTCGTATTACGAAACGGACTTTATATTTAAAGAGTTTTCCGTACTTATTAAACTTATATACGTATACCTATATATAATTTAATAATTAATAACTTTTAGCCCTATTCTTATCAACGCTAATTTATATAAATATCTGAAAATACCTTTATAAATAAGCATATTTTACTTTTAAACAATCTTTCTTATAGAATAAAATTTTAACTTATCATATCTTTTAAACGGTAATGATATATTTCGCCGATATATCTTATTCAGTTTTTCTAGGCTACAGTTACTTTAAAGATTAAGCCGTTTACCATTTAACGCATTAATTAAGGCAATCTTTTTACTTACGTTAAACGTTACTTCTTAATTTACTCGGCGTTACTTTATAACTCGAAAATCTTCTTCGACCGAAACTTATAACGAGAAGATACTTAAGCTTATTATCTTATATTACTGCCAGTAGTAATTAAATTTATTAGTTTTTAACTAAAATGAACAATCTGTATTTTCCTAATATTTCGTAAGCTTCTTAATAATAACGGTTATTAATCCTGCTATAAATAAATAAAAATAAAGTTTAAAATTAAAAATGATTCGAATATAGTTATAATATAAAAATAATTAAGCCCAGGATTATATACCGTATCGAAAAAGTTTTACGCCTGTATTTTAAGTCGATCCTTATTAAACATCTCTTTTATCCTATTTTAATATTCTTATAATCTATTAAATTCTTTATTTTCTTAATTCGATAAGCTAAAACTTTAAATAAATATACATATTCGAAAGTTCTGCTGTAACATAATTAAACTTTTTCAGCAATATATAGTAGGTCGTTTTGTAAATCCTTAATATTCTCGGTAAAAACTTCTTTTTTCTTAAAAACAATATTCCGTATAATATAATTCTTCTTAATTAATAAATTTCATATATAATAAATATTCATTAAATTATACTTAACGAAGTATTTTATGCATACTTTAAGGTTTAAGTTTTATAATCGATTTTTTTTAAAGGATTACATTTACGAATATAACGTACGTCTTATAACTATATATTTTAAAGCATACTTTGTATAACTTAAAATCCTTAATTATTAAGTTATCCTTAAACGTAAAGTAAATATATACTTATTTATATAATAATTATTAAAAAATAAAATATTTAAGGTTCGGTTGAAAAATATATCGTTACTTTATAAATCTCCACTTATAAAAAGGTTAATAATTTTGCCCCTTTTTTTATTATTCGAATTCTTTTTTAATTATACCCCTTAAACGTTTTACGGTACTATTTTATAATTACGTATATAACGTATAAGGTTCGTGACGTATATATTTCTTATTTCGAAAGAAATTCAAGATTTTAATTTTCTTAATAATTTCGCTATCGTATTCGGAAAAGTTTAGTATTACTAGCTTTTAATAAATTATTACTTTTAGAAAGTATTAAAATACTTTTATAAAGGTTTTAGTGCTTCGGCTTCTAAGGTAAATCTCGAATATATATATCGAATATCCATTAATTGATAATATAAAACTTTTACGTCTTTCAGAAATCTTTTCGAAATCGAAAGAATTATAAATCTTTGTTTTACCTTAAGCTATCTTTTTTCGCCGCTTTTATTTATTTTATTTACTTATTTTTAAATATCCGTAAGTTTAATAATTTATAATACTTAACCTTTTAATTCGTACCGCTTTAAAATAATTAAGCAGGTAATTTAAAACTTTTAAGCCCGATTATTTCAATTATAAATACTAAAGTTTTAATAAATTAACGTTTAAAAACCATTCGATTTAAAAATTGAACCTATAACGACTTATCCCGAATAACGTTTCAAACATATTCATTAACACATTTTAGTTTATAAATTAGTCCTCACTATCAGTTAAATATTAAAAACTTAAGTAATTTTTCGGTGTAAATAATTGTTAAAAATCTTATTATTTTATTAGTATCTCTTTTTTTAAATAGCGAAAAGAATATCAAATTATGAATAATGTTTTCGTAATAGGTTACGTAGTATAATCGCATAATTAAAAACTACTTAAGTTTTCGAATTTAATATTAACTTTTTCGTAACCTATAATTAAAATTCATATATCTTTTGCGTATATAAAGTTACTCGGTAAACCTTTATTAAAGTCGAAAAATTGAATAATAATATTAAAAATATAAAAAGTTATGCTTAAATGATAAATGGTTAAGTTTTTTAAAGGATAGGTAAATATGTTAAAAGTTTCTTTTTTCCATGTATATTATATCACAAAACAGGCTCTTATTCTTTTATTACTCCGTTAAGGAATTAACTATTATATTTTTTACTTTACTTTCTTTTTTAAACCTCGGATTTCGGTTTTTAATATCGTATCCGTTATTAATCGTTATTTAATTAGCTTTTATATCGGAAAGTTAGTTTTTTACTTCGAAAAAGTATTACGAAAGCTGGTATATTTATCAGCATATACGGTAACGCTTTCCGCTTTTCACCTTTACGTTGAACTTTTAACGTTTCCGTTTTAATTAGTTACGTAATTCCTTTCCTTTACGGCCTTTATTACCTTAAAAACCTTTTTTATTTCCTTTTCGGGATTGGCGGAAGTTATTTCCGGTCGCTTATTTAATAGAATTAATCTTTTAACCGTTTTTCTATTTCGATTAGATTTTTTTCCTGTAAAAAGTTAGAAAATTTACGTTTATATCTTTTAAAAAACTTTATTAGAATATATCCTTATTTATTCGTTTCGGATATCGGTTGCGAATTTTAAGTATGAAAAGATCCCATTCGCAATATCGTTTTTATATATTATTCGAAAATTCGAGGCATAATTATTTAAGACGGGAAGTATAATTATTAGTAAACTTTTAGCTTATATCCCATAGTTAATTATTTCGGGTATTTTATATTTGCGGCCTTTAGTTATAATTCTTTCCCACTTTTATATTTACTTTTTTAACTTTTTAAGCTATTTAACGAAGAGCTTAAAGTGTTAGTAATATTAATTTTAAACGTTAATAACCAGGTTATTCTTCGTATATTTTCTTAAAAATAGCTAACATATATTTTTTTCGAAGGTTTTATTTAAGTAATAAGGCGGTTTCCTAAATGGTTAGTAATATTAACGATATAACTTAATTAAATAACCTTTTTAATTTTTTCTTAATGTCGTAATTTTCTTTAATTTTATATACGAATTCGTTTTAAGTTTAAAAATAAACTTTTTATTTTTCGACAATTAAATTTCTTAGTTTTATAAATTCGTTACTTTCGTTTTATTAACCAGCGTTTTTAGTAATCGTATTATTAATTATTATTTCGGTACGGTATGTACTTTTTTAAAGGAAATTTTATATTTTTAACTTTTTCCATTAAATAAGTTACGTTTCGTAATTTTTAAAGGCGATAAGTTCCTATAAGTTTAAGTTATTAGCTTGTCTTCGAAATTTCGTTTTTCAAGGTTTTTAATTTTAAGAGTATTATATAATGCCAATAAGATAATTAAAGTCGATATTATCGTTTAAAATAAATGCCTTTTAAATAAAGTACGCGTATTAATTATATACGCCGCTAATTTTTAAACAGATAAAATCTTTAATTAATATATATTACTTAACTTTAAATTAATCGCATTGTTTATTATATTTATCTTAGAATCTTTTTAACCGCGTTGGTTAAAGTTCGAACTTAAAAGTGTAACTGATATAATCCTCACCCTAAGCCATAGGTAATCTCCGTGGCATCCTCTATCTTAGAACCCCTGATATCTAACAATACTACGTACGTTAAATGCTTAAAAAAATAAAGCTCCCTTATAGTTATAATCTATTGCGTTAATTAAAAAACCCGCTCGTTAACCTTATATTAAGTTCGGTTTCGTCTAATCGTATATATATCGACATCGAATGTAACAGCTAGGTTACCGTTAAAAAAGCCAGTCTTAGGAATACAAGTTAGCAAGTTATATTTCTATGTAGCTATAAAGCGTTTTCTATATATAGATTTCGGATTAGAACTAAATAACGTTTTAATAACCTCGAAATATTATAGTTCAAACGAATTATTCATTATAAAGGCTTCAACGCGTTATTGTTAGGTTGTTATCGAAGGTTAATACGCGTTATGAAAGGGCCCATACAAACAAAGGTGTGATTTAGAAGTTTGGTGAGATTAGGACAGCCTGATTCGAATCGCCAGTATATGCTAATGTTCCAAGCGACGAACCAGAATAACCGATACGCTAAGCATAGGGCGGGCTCACAGGGACGTAACAAGGGGCCAGCGCTTCTGAATGGAAGTGGTGCTCCTAGCCACCCATAACCGTCCATGAAGCTGAGATCTTACCGATAGGCTTAGATAAAAGGTTTGATATTATAAACCAATCAAGAATTGGCGTATTGTTCGCATTTCAGCGATCCCGTCCGCAAGCAGTGCCGAGTGTCGCACTATCTATCGCTCTCGGCCTGGCAATACTTAGCCGCAACAATCTGCCGGCTCATTGTCATTAGGTAACCCCTTTCCCCAAAGATTACCACCGCTTTATATTTTCCATAATTATCCGGCAAATAAAGTCCAACCAATGACTTGAAGGGACAACAACCTTGGCAAAGGGTGCCCGGCGGCAGAATCAACCCCAAGACCCGAAAATAACTTATTAATATCTTACTTCTCTGCAAGTTGAGTTATATAGCTTTTTATCTTGGTTTTGGGAGCGGGAGATATAGAAAGCAGGTCTTCCCCGCCTCAGGACGCCTGGAAGACTGACCATCTTCGTACCGAAAGAAGGTTTCTGGGTCCTCTTAAGCTACAAAATGTATGTATCTACGACACTGGCAACATGCCTCTTGATAGTAGCCCGAGGAGTCCTTTCTATGACCTCTCGTGAGTTGCAAACTGCTGAGTGCAATGCTAAGTCCAAACGTATATCATGGTATGATGAAATTTACTGGGTAAAAGTACAGAAGAGAACTTACCCCCACTTATAGGAGCGCACTCACTTCTACCGAGAAGTCCGAGTATATTGATGGGGAGCTATGTCTTATGTCGAAGCCTGCAAAAAGCGGCGTGCCAGGAGCGATTAGTAGATGGGATGAGCTTCAATATGCGCATATCGCGCAGTCGGATTACATCCACGGAGTGGTATTTCCAATATTCCCCCTTAACAGTTCAGGGCGGCTGATTTTCCTAGGGGGCCTTCCTGCCTTTCCATCGATACTTTATGACGGTTCACGAACATCTGTTGAGATCTGAATGTAACTACACTGGTCCCATACCGTAAGCCATTCATAATCCGGAAACAGCGGGCATTCCTGAACTTCTTTCGCAGTTACTGGGATGAGGTCGCTGACGTTAAAAACCTCTTGGCATCTGAGATCTTCGACGCCGAGTTGGGCTTTGGCGGCAATGGGTCTGGACCTGACCGCTGTATCTCCGATGGACCCTTCGCAAACCGGACCCTGCATTTCCGAGAAGACCTATCGATTTCCGATTACTGTATCTCCCGCAATCTTAATCGACGTGCTTTCTCGGCGGCTGGTCAGGAGTACGTTGATGAGTGCCTCGCCAAGGACGATTTTATTTCTGCCTGGATCTGTCTCGAAGGGCGCCCGCACGGCGCCGGACATGTGGGCGTGTCAGGCGTTGTGAGTTTCTTAATCACATGCCTCTGCTGATCTGGTTTCGATTAGTACTTACTTAGATGGTAGATGGTAAACCCTCTCTTGTCTCCCGGAGACCCCATTTTCTATCTTCACCACACCTACATGGACAAGTTATGGTGGGAATGGCAGTCGAAAGAACTGCCGAAGCGATTGACAGAAATAGGAGGGAACAACACAGTATCGCGACCAAATTTTCCCCCAGGGTTTAGCACTACGATTCCGCCCGGAAGCGGCCCATTTACTCCTCCTGTCTTCAATGGTTCCGGGCCCGGTGGCTTGGATAGGACTCCGAACAAAGCCTTTACGGACTACTTCAATGATGGCGGAAACATTACGACGCTGAATCACACTCTCTGGTCGGCGAACATTCTGGAAAATGCTACTATTGCCGACGTAATGGACATAGGGGGTAGTCTCGTATGTGCAGACTACTTTTGAAGTCTTGACTAGACTATGATTTCACTATAGCTGCACGCCATGGCTGCTGTCAGACATAGCTAAACCAGATAGTCTGTGCTATAGCATACGCAACTAGCTGAATACACCAACGCAACAGATATCCTCTATATCCGAGAGTTCTTATGACATTAAGGGGTGAAGGGGATACAGTACTTCATTTCTCAGTCCACTCAGGGTACCACCAGAAAACCCGATCTAGACACCAGCAAGGCTTCTAAATGGCACAAAGTACACTGCAGTCCAGTGCCTGCCTTTACCGTACAATGGTTCGATAGCTGGTGGTCCATCCCAAAGGCGGCTTTTACAGCCTTGCACTGTCTAGACGTCCACAGCGCCGCCTTACGCAGTATTATTCTACATGGGTACAATATGTTGGGAAACTTCCCACAGTGTGGGAGGCCCTTAATCCGCTTTGGCTGGTGGGTTCCTGGATGGACAGTTGTATCAAGTACAAAGTATTCTTTCGTGGTAAGCAGTTGGTGACAGTACGGGGGCGACTAAGCTGCCGTCAGCCCAAAGTAGGACGGAGTGGGTCATCTTATGACGAGGTACAGGTTTAAAGTAGGAATGGTGTGTATCTGCTCTTTAAGCTCCCCGGTCATTGCTACCTTCATTTCCTCTACTTCGCATACGAGCAGAGAGCAACGGAACAGCGCAGCAAGAGAAGAATATGCCCGAAACAGCGGGCGAGCAGCTTCCAGCCCTCCCTTCGGATCTGACGCCTGAGTGGCTGGGAGCCAAGCTCGGGCACAAGATCAAGTCGGTCGAGAATACGCGAAATATTTGGGGTACGGCCAGTAAGCTCTTCTACACCATCACCTACGAGCATGAAAGCAGCGACGAGATGCCGACATATATTTGCGTTAAGGGCGTCTTCGACCCCAAGATGATCGAAGCGCAACCGTGGACAGTTAGTCTGGCGCAGCGTGAGGCCGAATTCTTTGAAAAGGTGGCGCCCACCGTGAAAAACATGATCTTCCCCAAGGGCTGGTGGAGCGGCACGAGCGACAAGCAGGGCATCGCCATCATGAACGACCTGACCAATGAGGGCTGCACCTTTCCTGCCGAGGTCGCCTCCTACGCGGTCGAGAAGGTCATGAATGCCGTCGAGCAGCTGGCTGGTCTGCATGCTCAATACTGGGGTCAGAGTCAGGAAGATCATCCCTGTAAAGAACCCCTCTTTTGCTCTGTCCTAATGTCCCTTTCGTGTGGGGGCTAGCCAGAGATCTAACACGGCGACAGGGATTTGGAACAACTACGACCCGGCCATGAAATTCATGTGCATACCTTGGGACGAAGTGGTTCGGACTCCCGGCCGACCCAAGCTGCCCGAGTACCTAATGGACGGCAAGCGATGTAACGAGGCCTTGGACCGCTACTACGCCGAGCGGAACCCGCGATTCCGCACACTGCTGCACGGTGACACGCATATCGGCAACATCTACTTCACACCCGAGGGTCGCATCGGATTCCTGGACTGGTCGGCTTTCCACTTCGGGTCGTGCTTCCACGACGTTGTCTACCACATGACGGCTATGCTGAGCGTTGAGGATCGTCGCGCCCACGAGACGGAGATCCTGGACCACTACCTCCAGACTTTGCACCGGCTCGGAGGGCCCCAATTCGACCGGCACAGTGACCCCGAGGTCATGATCGAGTACCGGCGGTCTTTCATGACCAACGTCATCTGGCTCATCTGCCCTGACGGCTTGCAGACAAAGGAGCGCGTTGCTGTCTTGTGTGAGCGCACCGTTGCTACTTACGATGACCAAAAGGTTATTGATGTCATTCTTGGTCAGCCCAAGCCGGCTCTTTGAGAATCGAGGGCAAGGAATCGTTTTCGCATTTGGCATGCGGTACCTTACTCCCTTACCTTGGCATAGTAGAGTCATAGCAGAATCATCAGGCCACTCGAGTTAATACATGATCTTACTCCTTCATACTCTCCACTGAGTGATATGTTCCTATATTTACTCTCTCCGGCCAGACTGTCTTTCCAGGTCTCAGTGATTCCCATCCCAGTTTGGTAAATGAGTTTATTAAGATGTCACATCAACCCCTCGAACATGTGATCATTGTGAGTCCTTCCAATGAATACCTCTGATATGTTGTTGGTTGTGATCAGTTGTCCAAATGGCCAGAGAATTGGGAAAGGGAACGGTAGGTTTACTCCGTCGCTTTACAGTCACGTCATTGCGGATATGCTCGGTATTCACTCTGAATTCTCCTCTGGGAGCCCTACTTACCCATACTCTCCCCGCCTGCCGTGTGCGGATTTCGTGCGATTCTTTCTGAGTCGCGGAGTATCGACTACCGCCAGAGACGGGAATGGCTCAAACGCCACTGCATCTCACATGCTTGTCGGGTCAGTTCTAGTGGGTCGACGAGTTTCCATAATACGCCCTTTCCGCCATCCCATAAGTAGTTACTACTGCCTACGACGGTGAATTTTAGTCTTTGGCAGACTTGGGAAAATCACTGCCGGGCAACGTAAATAAGCAGCAATCATAAAGATAGATACCGACCATAAGATGAGAACGACTCGTGAAACGCAGCGAAAGTTTATTGGCGGATACAGCGTAGTCTCGGGTTTTAGCGAGGGTAAGCTGCCACCTCCCAAGAACAACCCCTTACCCCTTTGAGCATCGATTGACCTCCGACCCGAATCTCATAGCACGAACAGCTCATCTCCGCTCTGCCTAATCGCCAACGTAGCTAGCAGCCATCAGGGGTCGCCATGTTCTCGTCCATAAGGACGGCACCAGTAGAGGACCTGGGAGATATCAAAGATCCATACGTCACGTCCGTCAATGTGACATAATATGCCCTGGTGTGGAAAATAATTTTAAAAAGGGGGCGTTGGCCGGGGGGGGGGGGGGGGGGGGGGGCGG
>QJNU01000633.1:0-42349 GCA_004154915.1 Monosporascus ibericus
ACCTATATATGCGAACGTTTCTTGTCCGGCTTTAATACGTAGAAGATATTCGCAAAATACGTCGTATCGGAAGGTTATAAGGCTTTATTGCAAGGCGCGTTGCGAGGCTGTAGGGCAAGGCTATAGGGCTTGTTATGGGGCGCGTCGCGGGGCGCGTCGTAGGGCGTGTCACGGTATTGCAGAACTTATCGGAGCAACAATTTAATTCTGCGCAATTAAAGGATTAGGACAAACCTTTAAAATAAAAAAGAAAACTTGCTATAAAGGATAATCAAGTTTTTTCGGCCGGCAGAAAGGGTGGTGGCAAAAGAATACTGTTGATAATTGCTAAAAGTTGCTGAAAATGGCTATCACAGGTAAGTTGGAAGAGAGGAATAGCAACATGGCGTCCGCAACAAACCTTGATATGATGCGTATACTTGTTAAAAAGCTGTAGATATGGTTAGCGAAAAGGAATACTGTTGATTTGAATTAATTGGATATGTTGTGGTTAAGTTATTTGGATTGGTTGTCACGGGGTGCCAAAAAGTGTCCAGCTCGTTTGTCTGTCCAGCTCGCTTGTCTGGCACGTTAATAGTTTTAATAATTAAATAATAAACGAATTAAGGTTAAAATAGATTTAATATTTTAACAAATATATACGAACGCGTATAAAAAGATCGAAACGTTTTTTTATCCTTAACGGCTTCGAAAGCTATTATTCGATCGAATTCGAAAAGTATTAAGCGAATAACGATATTATCACTTTCTACATACCCGCGCATTTTTCTTATCGGCTCCAACCTTTTGAAGTATCTTGCTTTTATATTTTAAAGCGCGTTTATATGGAAGGTTTAATACGACGCTATCATACTTATATAGCGAAAAAATATTTCGTCGCCGGTTTTTACGACGCGTTTAAAACTGCCATAACGTCCGATAACATCAAATCCGGATTTGCAAAAGCTGGACTTATTCCATTCGATCCTAATAACGTTTTTTTCAGAATGAGACGTTTTTCCGGTTATACCTATAGGGACGGTTTTGCCGCTTATCTTTACCGGTTTTATTTTTTCCTCTTTCGTAAAAACCCTTAAAAATATCCGTAAAGTAATAAGGTAAAGATGTTATTTAAAAAAAAGATTAAAAATTACGAAGATAGCTTGCTAATAAAAATGATCGAACCGGTTAATATTTAAACAAAAAGTAACTTATTACTTTTGTATCAAGTTGCTTTTTTTCGAAAAAAAAAACCGCTTAATTACGCAAAATGAACCACATTTTAAGCAAACGTCGCAGGACTAAAAATAAACGTTTCCAGAAAGGAGGAACACTTATTATATAAAAGGGATAAGCTTTTCTGGCCGAAAAGGAAAAAGGTGGTAAAAAAATGCAGCCAATAACGGCTAAAGGTAATCGTCGCGAAAGGATTAAAACGAAGAAACGGAAGTATGGCGTCTGCGGTAAGCCCGGACATAATGAGCGTACTTGTAAAGAAGCTAAAAATATATCTAGCGATAAAAAATCCGATTGATTTAAATTGATTTATCGCGTTATGGTTGTTTTAATTGATTTTGTTGTTACGGAATGCCCAAAAACGAGTCGTTCGCTTGTGTAAGTCGTTCGCTTGTATGGTACGTTAAAAGATTTATGGTTATTATTAAAACTTTCTAAGAATTCCGATGTTACCTTAAGGAAAACCTTTACCAGGTTAAGGTATATATCGATTATAAAAGTCTTATTTATTTAACCACCACTAGGGAATTAACAAAACGATAATTACGTTACGCCGAAACTTTAAAAGAATACAACTTCGTTATTATTTAGAAAAAAGGAATAGAAAACGGCAAAGCAAATATATTAAATCGAAAGCTAGATTTCGAAAAAAAGTAATTAAGGTTAATTATCTGATTTTCGACATTATACCAGAAGGATACCTATGATTACGATGGATAGTAGGCATTAAAATAACACCTCCTGATTTATATTAAAAGATTTAAGTATATAATGATAACCCATTTAAGGATTAAAACATAGAAAAGACATAAGTCCTAAAAAAGCACCAAAAGATATGAGTACGAAATATATATAAATATTAATTATATGGATACCTAGGAATCCATAAAACCTTAGAACGATTATAGTACGCTTGTTACTTTCTTAACATGAAAGTAATATTAAAGAAAGTACGATAATAATATTATATTTATAATAAGACGAAAGCTCGACGACATAAGCCGTACGGAAAACTATAACCATTATCAGTTGCAAAGCGACCATAAGATTTAGTTACTTTCGACTTTATTATTAAGCTTTTATTATTAAAAGGTTCGGTTACGAGTATATATGACGGCAGCATTTTTATAATCGTTAACCGATTTATTAAACTTTCATTTTTATATTATATAACGAGGATCCGGCCGCAGAATAAATGGTTTATATCTTTTTAAGATGTATTTTAAAAGTATGCGGATTATTAATAGAAATTATTTTAAACTAAAAAATAATATTTATTTTAAAATTTTAGCAAGAACTTATACCATGATTAGGTTTACATTATAAGCTGTTTAGCGTATTTAAACTTTAAATAAACGAATAAACAGAAAGAATTAACAAAGTATTAAAAGTTTATTTACGATATTATATTAACTACGAGCAAAACAATTATATTTTAACGCTATTTGTCCCATAATTAAATTATAATATTAGTTACCATAAAAGTATTAAAACGACTCTAGCGAATGTTAGTTTTAGTTTTATACTATATATTTATAAAGATATACGCGAAACATCTACTAACGTTAAAGTAATCCTCATATTGAAATAATTTAAATGATTATACGCAAAAATAAAAACAAAACTTAAATTCGTCCGTAATTAAATAACGAAATATTATAACTAGAAAAGGTTAAAAGAACTAACCTTTTAGGAAAAAGGATAGTTTACTTAATCATTAAAAACATTTAAATTAAGTAACCATATAAGAAGCTTAATTTTAAATATATGGGTCTACATAAGATTATCGAGAAAGTTTTAAAAAATAATCATTAATTAGAATTACAACTTAAAGTTGAGTTTTATCTAGTTCTTTATGTTTCTTTCTTCGAGTTAGCAGCGAACATTATTAAGGTTAATACGGGATACCAAAAAAAAAAGACCAAAAAAGATATATTAACGTACGAAGTAGAAAGAATCCTAAATGTAACATAGAAATGAACTTCCTAAGTATTTAATTAAATAAAAACATCACCCGGATTTCGAAAATACCTGAAAACTTACTAAGAATTTCATAAATACCTAGCACCTACTGAAAAGCTTTTACTAGCAAACCGGCAGCGTTTAAAATAATTTTCCAGCCTGGGTCCATATTACATGCGGGCTCTCAACAGAGGTCAGGTTGGCTATATTCAGGATAGAAGAACTAGACAGAGACCAACATCTAGGGAATAAAAGGAGAGACAGAGCTCTTAAGGCTCTAGAGCGCTATATATACAGTTAGGATGACTAGCCTAGCTGGCGCCATGACAATTATCCCTTCTCTTAAATAAGAATCGACCTTAATTCTTCGGATCCTTAAGTATAATAAAGCCTCAGACAAACGCCCTGCAGCGGATTCGTGGTAGTTTCGCGAAAAACTCGCTACCACTTCGATTACGAATAGCTGACGTTCCGAAGCGTAGGCTTAGTCCTTAATATTATAACCTTATATTTTTAATTAAGGTTACCGATTCCATAATGGTATACCAGGAACGTTACTTTTACCTAAAAACAGCAACGGTTTAATAGCTTTAAGTAACCATCTTAAAGGAAGGCTTAAGACTTAAACTAAGTCCCGTACGGTACCTGGACTTATCCTATTAACCTTAAAATGATATACCTCCGTATCGCACCCCTTTCGAGTTTAAAAGGGTGATATTCCGCCAGGTAGAAATCCGAACATAAATCGAACAACAGTTTTCTTCGGTTAGAGATTATATTCACTAGTATTATAACGAACGACTTAAGAAGCTAATAAACTATCTATTAAACTTTTATCTTTAGATATTATTACCTTTTTTGATTAACTAAAAGGCTAAAAACCTTTATCCAAAACGACGACAACGACGACAACGACGACAACGATAACGGAAAGGCCAGAATATATATAACTTTTCAGCATATATTTGCTAGCAGACTACTGCATATGAGAAAACCCTTTTAGATGTCGCCAGCAGGAAAACCTTATATGATGCCGTTAAAATGAGAGCGAAATTGGTACATATTGATAAAATCTAGACGAAACGATAACGAGAATATTCCGAAAAACTAACGAATTACGAACGATTGGCTAACTTAATAAGACATTCCGAAGCCTAGCACGTTTTTGAATTACATAAGCGACAAAGTATAATATTTCCGTCCTTATTTTGACGAATACTATCGGATAATAGTATTAATAATTTTGAGTTCCGCGTAATAAGTAACGCTATTATTCGGTTAATATCGTTTCTTATTAGTTGTTACCGAAAAGGCTCTGAATTAAAACCGGGGTTTGGGTAAAAAGCCCTCGAATTATAACTAGAACGTTATTTTTCTTCTTTAGGTCTAGGTGATTATAAAAATCCAGTTTGCGGTTTAGGTTGTTACGGTTTAGTTATAAAGTTTTAATATCGTATAGCGAAGGTTACTATTTTTTGCGGGTTGTTAGGAACGTCTGGATTTATGTTTTAAGGGTATATCGTAGTCGTTCCGCTAGCTTTGCGTAATAGTAACGCGTATTTTGTTATTAGGTACGTACGGTCGGGTTTTAGTTTTTTAAAAACTATAAATAATTATTAAAGTTCTTAAGGTATTGGCTTAATCGTTATGCGGCTTGCTTTATAATTCGGTTATAGCAAGCTTATAATAACCAGCGTTTCGAATAATAGTTTTAGTCTAGGATTTAAAGACGGATTAATTACGTACGGGTTTCGCTAGATTTCCGGCTTCATTTCGCTGGACCTTTTTATCCCATAAGGGCCGACATTGGGAATCCATTTTGAAAACGGCTAAGTTAAGTCGTTAGGTTTGGCGACAATATTTCTTTGGGGTAACTTTAAAAGCTCGCCGAAGGTTTGCCAGCTATTCGTCGCGTTGTCGGTAATTATACTTAAGCGTAAAGGTCGTTATAAACCTTTTAAGGTTAATATCGTTTGTATTCGAGTTCGAATTATCGTCGGAACGCCGGCGTCGTTTAAAGAGAAGTAAAAGTGATAACTCAGTTTTTAGATTTGTTTGTTTACGACGTAGGTTTGCCAAACGTTAAAAACGATTAATTATAATTTGTAATACCGTTTCATTATTTTGTTCCACATTTCGATTCGGAAAAGATTCGCTTTCGAAACGGCGTTAATTTTGCTGCGTAATACTATAACTTTAAGTTGTAAGTCGCGATATTTTGAAGATGTTTAAAATAATAACATTATAGCCAAGTTAACTGTAATAAAGATGTTAGAATTATTACATGCGGGCTCTTAACAAAGGTCAGGTTGGCTATATTCAAGACAGAAGAACTAGACAGAGACTGACATCTAGGGAACAAAAGGAGAGACAGAGCGCTTAAGGCTTTAGAGCGCTATATATACAGTTAGGATGACTAGCCTAGCTGGGGCCATGACAGTCCGCCTGAAAAAGCCAGTTAATAATTTCGGAACCAGACGAACTTGCTACTCCCGGAGCTGAAACAGCTTATGCGATAACCTTTACCTTAAACTTTTCCTGCTTTTTTAACTTATTTAATAATTATAGCTTACGATTAATCATTTCGATAGCTTTAGTACAAAAAGACTTTTATTATCAACGTAACCGTTAAAAATAAAAAATAATTTCGTTTATATCAGGTTATGATTAAAAAAGCCGCTTTTCGGCAAGAGTTTCCTTACATTTTAATCGTTCTTTTTCCCACTAAATATTACGTAAGGAATTAATCGAAATATTCGAACCGTTATAGTACTGCTTATAAAAAATGTAATTTTAATAATCAGCTACGTTTTCCGCTATCATACATTTTTCTTTTCGAACGAAATACTTAAAATAGGCGATAACTTCGAAACCAAAATCCTTAATACCGAACGATAACTTTTACGTTTTTTCAATTAAAGCGTTATTACGGTTTAGCAGCTTTTTTAATAATTCCCTGTGGTATTATAGATATGATTAAAAATGGAAGATTTATTAAATTTGAAATTCTTTCAGGATAAACGTCTTAAAGGAAAGAAATCGTATTACGAATTAACATCTTGCCAGCTTACGCATACGATCGCGATAAGATTTGAATAAATACCGACCAGGACCACGTAATATAGATCCGAATGGATAAATGGATTTCAAGAGATTTATGTATCTAAATAATATAGATCTAACGGGATCACCGGATTTATAAGAATCCAATTTACCGATATAATACGGATCCGGATGGATTCCCGGATTTAAAAAGATTCAAGTTAAGATATATACGCTTATTACCCCCATAATGTAAATAAATTACCAGCTTATAATATAGCTTAGCTAGTTAGATTACCTTTAACACGTTATTATTACTAAACGTAACTATTAAATACCTTATTACTTAGTTTTCCCCGAGATTATGGCTAACATAAACCGTACGACTAGGTTTAATAGTTAGTTAAACCTTTTAGCCGTTATAAAAGGAAATACGATATTTAATCAAAACCGAATTTCGGAAAATAATACTATTAACGTTATATATATTATATTTCGGTCGGCGGAGTTTGTTAATAAGTTACAAGTTATAATGTTCGCCCTTTCGATTAGATGTTTTCTGTTAGCTAGCTGGGGGGTGCGTAACGCACCCCATATATGGAAAGGTCACTTACTGATCGGCCCATATGTGTTCCGGAGCTAAGTTACTTAAAGTTGTATGCGTGCAACAGCACCTGCAATAGGCCTAATATAACAAAAAACAACTGATATCCCCTATATCTGACACTTAAGAGTCTTATTCGCTTAATTCGAGAAAATCATCAATTAATTAGCTGTTGCTAAGACGATATAGGCTGTACATCAGTATTATCATTACCGAATCAATTATAATAACTACCTCATCGTCGTCGAATATCCTGTACACGGGCCTAAAGGACTGGGACAATTTTAAGGATGAGTTCAAGACTAGGGCGAAAAAATACGATCGGTAGGAATATATCGACCCTGATCAGGACTATCCGTAACCCGTTAAACCTAAAGAGCCCGACGTAGCGAATTATCCGAAGAAACGAAATCGAGTCCAGATGCGTAACGCGACCCCAGCCACTGTATCGACCATACAAAAGGAAACCGATCCGATAGGGACTCCAACCTTTATATACGAGATGACGACCAAGGGGGGATAATTATACAATCAGGAATGGTTTATTTATACTTATAAAGACCGGGAATATAAAACTTTCCGAAAGAGTTATAACGACCTTATAAAATAAGTCCTACATATAATATCCCTATCGATTAAGCAGATTTGCTTAAACGCAAACGATAATCTAAAAGGATAATATGCAAAACTAAAAGAATCCGGAAAGGTGTACGACAGTTGGCTACTTATAAATACTAAACGCGAATACAAAAAACGATTAAAGCAGGTTGCAAAATCGGCTAAAAAATTCAACGAATGGATAATAAGATGGCAGGAAATCATGGCCCAAAGGTAACGTTACGGCGTCCCCGAAACACTAATACCGGTAATCTAGGCGAATTAGTTATATACAGCAGTAGCATCCATTATATCGGGCTAGTTAAATTTATTCATAATCATAAAAAAAGATAATATTAGTCGAAATATGATTAGTTATTAAAAAAGGTGACTACTGTCAAACAGCCTGAGACCACGCAAATTGAGTATCCTCGTTGCAGCTTCATTCGTATATTGGTTCTGATGATGATGACAGCTAACTGTCTCTCGTCAGGGCAGAAGGGAATTAATCTCTCATACAAATTAGCTGCTACCCCTGTGTCCTCCACCCATTAGCGCGACATACGGACCGATTCCTTCCGACCTAGAGCCACTGTATCCGACAACTACTGGCTTTCTAGATTATTAGGTTATAACCAATCCACCATTTATATCAAAAAATATTAAAGCAACGTTTCCAACCCTCTACGGGACCCCCGCGGACCAGTTTGATCAAAATTATCCTAATCAGGAAAAAACGAAGCCATCTAACGCTCAGCCGCGAAATAGGGCCCCTAAACGAGGACCGAAGCGAGATAATCGGAAAGGTTGTCATACGGACCGAAACATTAAACGAAAGCGTTACGAATTAAACGATTAAGGCACTTGCTGCAAAGCCTACCTAAGCCTTAATTACAGGTTATCCCAATGCTTTTATGCATTCCTTAATAAGGCTCTAGCAGAGTTTAAGCCCGGAAAAACAGTATTAAGGCTAGTCCGAAACCGTATTACTTTTAATTAATCTTTAAAGGAAAAGGTTAACCGTTTGTTAAAAACTATGGAGAAGTTAATTATAAAAACTGATTAATTCTTAAAAAGAGTAAAACGAATCCTAACGTACTTTTTAATCATTAATTAACGCAACGTTATAAACGTTTCGTTTTACCTCTTAAAGAATTTATCTATTTTAGATTTAGGGTTTACGATAACGTCTCATACGTATGAGCGAGGGACACGTATAAGCGAGGCACTTTTTTAGCCATTCCAACTATCTATCTTTAATCGTCCATTTCTTAATACCAACATTATGGAACGCCTTACAGAAGAAGCCAGAATAAACCTAGCCTTTCAGGCTAAAAACAGAGACCCAAAACTTAGTTACAGAAAACTTAGTTTTATTTATGAAGTTCCATATTTTACCTTGTTATACCGTTCTAACGGTAAACGCGCCCGAGCCGATATTATCCCTCTTTTGCAGAAATTAACGCCGACCAAAAAAAAATCGATTGTCGACCGAATCCTCGACCTAGATACGCGAACGTTTCCTATCCGGCTTTAATACGTTAAAAATATGGCCAATATATTGCTAGCTTAACGCATTACGGAACGCGTCGGAATTAACTGGGCGTCGAGCTTTGTTCGACGGTAAAAAAAACTTAAAACGCGTTTAAATCGAAAAATCGATTATTAAAAGGTATTATACGAAGATCCAAAAGTATTTCGTAAATGATTTAAATTTATTCGGGTTATAATTATAAAATACGGTATTACAAAAAAAAATATTTATAACTTTAACGAAACGGGCTTTTTAATAAAACTTTTAATAACATATAATATAATAATTATAAATACCGAAAAACGTAAAAAACTTAAATAAGCGTAATAAGGCAATCGGAAATAAGTTATAATTATATAAGCTGTTAATTCGTAAAGTTAAGCTATACCGCCATTTATTATTTTAACGGGGAAAATTTATTTTAATTCCTAATATTGCAATAACTTATTATTACTTAATTAAAAAATTAGGACTTATTATAATAATTAGATAACGAACGAATTAAATTTAAAATGGATCCAATATTTCGATAAATATATTCGAACGCGTACGAAAAAAACGAAACGTTTTCTTATCCTTAACGATTACGAAAGCCACCATTCGATAAAATTCGAAAAATACTGCGCGAATAACGATATTATTATGCTTTATATACTTTCCCATTTTTTTTTTCGGCTTTAACCTTTTAACGTATCTTATTTTTCCGTTTTAAAGCGCGCTTATTCGCTTTATATCGAAAGTTTAATATAACGTTACCATACCTATATTGCGAAAAAAGATTTCCTCGCCGGTTTTTACGACGCGTTTAAAGTTATTATAACGTCCGATAATATTAAAGCTGGATTTATAAAAGCTGGGCTTGTTTTATTCGATCTTAATAACGTCCTTTCCGAATTAGAAATTCCTTTAGCTGTACCTACGCCGACCGTTTCCCCGTTTACTTCTTACGGTTTTATACGTTCCCTTTCCGCGAAAACCTTTCGAAATATCCAAAAAACAAAAAAACGGGGACGTTATTTATAGAAAAAGATTAGGAATTATGAGGGAAGCTCGCCGATAAAATTAATTAAATCGGTTAATCTTTTAATAAAAAGTAATTTAATACTTTTGTACGAAAACGTTTTTCTTAAAGAAAAAATAACTAAATTACGCAAAATTAACCATTTTTTCAGCAAACGTCGGAGAACCAAAAACAAACGTTTTTAAAAAGGAGGAATATTTATTATATAAGAAGGATAAGCTTTTTTGGCCGAAAAAGAAAGGGGTGGTAAAGAATTGCAGCTAATAGCGGCTAAGGGTAGTCGTCGTAAGAGGATTAAAACGAAGGAACGGAAATGTGGCGTTTGCGGCAAGCCCGGATATAATGCGCGCATTTATGAAGAAGCTGTAAATACGTTTAGCGACGAAAAATCCGATTAATTTGAATTGATTTAATATGTTATGGTTGTGTTATTTGAATTTGTTGTTACGGAACGCCAAAAAGTGCCTCGCTTATACGTGTCCCTCGTTCATACGTGTGGGACGTTATACATTTTTAACCTTATTAATAGGTTTCTAAATTACAGATTAACCATATAAGGTAACGGAATATACGCAGGTAATAGCTTCGTCCCGATTAAAGGATACGGAAAGGTTAATGTGTTACTTTAAAATCCTAATAATACAAAAGCGTTACGGTTATACGACGTAACCCATTACGAAAGATTCGCATATAACCTAATATCATTTCGATAGCTCCGAAAAAACGGTTATTAATAAAATAATTAAGGAATTAATAATTGCATTCGAAATAAGTATAATTAAATTATTGCTATATTAATAAACAAATTTAATTAGTTTCTTATTAAAGATATTAACGTAATAATACCTTATGTAACCTTCGTTACCTATAAACGAAATATTAACTTATGGATAAAGAAACCGCCGTATACAGGTAACGGCATTATATGGCACCTGCGATTAGGCCATCTAAGCTCCGAAATAATCACCTAACTATATTCCCATATTAAGGGAATCCCATTAAAAGGTACTACAATAATCGAATATTAAGCATACGGTAAGGTAAAGGCGAAAAAACAAATACGTCGCAAACTTCGAAAAAAGGCATCCCGATTAGGATAAAGAATTACCATCGACTTTACTAATTTCGAAAAAAACCCTGAAAAATATAGATACGTTATATTTGTTACCGATAAATCCTTAGGTTTTATTTAAGATACCTACTTAAAAAACCGGGAACAAAATATATTAATTATAACGTTTCGATACCTTTTAAGAATCCTAAAAAACCAAGACAAAATCTTCCTATAAGTAATTGAATGTAATAACGAGATCTTAAAGAATTACCAACTTCGGGATATACTTTAATCGCCTTTTTTTTAATATCAGACTTAAGCCTTTAGCATTATATACCTATGTTTAAAACGGGGATATAAAGCGTTTAAGGGGTATAATTAAGGAAAAAGCGATTATAATACGAAATAACGCTAAGTTACTTACGTTCCTAATCGTATATATCTTTAAAACGGCAGTATATTTATATAACCGTATACCTAAATACGCTTTTTTTTGGCAAACCCTATATAAGGTTCATTACATTTACCTGGCGTATAAAAACCGCGTTATAATACTTAATCGGAAGCCTTTATAGATTTACCTTCGAGCTTATAACTATATGGTTTACGTTATAACGATTACCGCCATAAAAGAAAACAGAAACTTTAAAAGTTAAATCCTAAAGTATAGATAAGTTTCCTTATTGGTTACCGATTAATAAATATTTACGAAATTTAAAACTTATTAACGAATAAGGTTATTATTATCCGAAACGTTTAATTTAATAAAAAGGTTACTTTTTCCGGTAACATTAAAAACTTTAAGGATAATCTGTTTTACGTTACCGAAAACGAATTATAAAGCCTACTCCGATAGGTTACCATACTTAATTACGCTAATAATTACCTAATATATATATATAAAAAAGATAAAAACCTAAACGGAATAATTTAGTTACCGGCTAGCCAGAAGAGTTGGTTCCAGAATAGCATTAGCATAATTAGCGTACGGGATGGGGAAAAACAAGCCTGCTCGCAAAAGATTAATTACCCTTATACGATCGTTATGTTCGAACTATTTCCGTTCCCTGGATTATTACCATTACTAACGTCTGCCCTAATAATTGTTACGATTATTACGTTAACGAAAGAAATAAAGGTAACTTTAGGCTTTTAGTACGTTATTTAACTTAAAATAACGGTAAAAAACAAAGGTACCTTATGGATTAAAAACGTAAATTCCCCGTATATTCCGTTTCGAAAAACTGATTATCGGTACGATTATAAAGTATAAAAAGCCGCGTTTAACGTAAAACATTTAGCTTACTTTATTAATACGATCGATAATCGGCCGGTAAGCTGCGGAAGTTTAGGAAAAATAAAATCCCGAAATACGCGTTACCTTAATCGGAAAGGTTTTAATATATTAAGAATAAAAGCGTTATTTAAGTCGTAAGGCCGGGTATACAGGCAAGATTTGCCCCTACCGCCGTAAGGCTATAAAGGGCTAAGTATATACCTATTAAGAAAAATGTTCCGTAACGCCGAACTGGCTTATTTGTAAAATTATAAACAGATAAAATCTTAGGAAGCTATTAATTAATTCTTTATCAAAGGAAAATAAATTTTAAGGTGTATATAAGTATACGTTTATAAGTTCGATAGGTATAATTGGCTTTAGAAATATAAACCCCGTTTTGTCGTACGAAACGATTAATAGTTTAAAAACGTTTATAAGAATATGTACGTATTTACGTTAGTTAAAAGGTCGTTTCGGGCTTTAATCGTTATTGTACCTAGGTTTGATTTAAAGCTTAAGTAATATAATGCTATAAACGCCTTTGTTAACGCAAATTTATTTTATGAAATATATATAAAGATATCTTTAAGATACCTATAACATAACAAAATATTTTTAATTAGAAAGGTATTATACGGATTGAAAAAGTCTTTTTTATGTTGGCAAAAAGATTTTATTAATACGTTTAAAGATTTGGGATTTAGCCCCGTTTTTTACGACTTATATTTTCTTTTCGTTAAAGTGTACTTTTATTTTTTTACGTCGACGATATAATTGTTACGTACAGTAAGAAATATTAAAACCTTATAGATTAATTAATTTAGCAGATATAAAAATAATATACTTTTATAAGTAACGAAAATTTATAATGCTTTTTGGGGATCGAAGTAATTAAAGATAAACTTAATAAAAAAGTCTGGTTATTTTAATCCGATTTTATAAATAGATTAGTTAACCTAGTTTTTAAAAAAAGGCCTAAATAATTTTTTAAACACGTTAATAATTGACGTTAAATTATTGCTGAATTTTAATCTAACCTATTCAAATTTAATTGACAAATATTAAAATAAATCGGTTTTATTTTATACGTTATAATTAATACGTAACCTAATATATCCTTTACAATATCCCGATTTACCCGTTTTAATATAAAGCCTAATAACATATATTATAAAGCAGCTAATCGTATTATATTATACTTAATCGGTATTAAAAGGTTAACGTTATAATTCGGTAATAAAAAGTTAATAAATACTTAAAACGATACCTTTTTTGGAATAATTTAATTAACCGAAACAGCTTTTAAGCTTACGTTATAAAGCTATTCGAAAAAATAATAAAATAATAAACTAATAAACAAAATATAATAATTATTTTTATAACCGAAACGAAATTATTATCCTTTACGCAAGTTATAAAAAAAGCTTTATTTATTTTTTAATTAATTAAAGAACTAGGAATTAACCTAAATATAAAACCGTTAAATATATGATATAATAATTAACAAACCATACGGTTGATTACCGCCGACGTCGCCCTTTTATAAATAAAGCTACCGTACGTAAATATATATAACTACTGGTTACGAAAGGCA
This sequence comes from Monosporascus ibericus, assembly GCA_004154915.1. NCBI lineage: Eukaryota > Fungi > Ascomycota > Sordariomycetes > Xylariales > Monosporascus > Monosporascus ibericus. Next base: position 13,903 of record QJNU01000633.1, read on the forward strand.
GCAAAAAGAGACCTGATTAGAGTAAATTATATAGCTACGAGTGACATGCTGGTTAATGGATTAACTAAAGCCCTGTTATGAAAAACCTTTAGGTATTTTAAAAAGCACCTAAAATTAATGCATGTTATAAAAGCCTTGAACTAACGGAGGAAAGTTTTAAGGGTGATTTTAAACGAAGAATTGGCTAATCAGGAGGATTCAATCGCCGGAGGAGAGGTGGAATGGACAGCTGTGGTTTTAAAAAGTGATCAAGTGTAGTGATCAACGCCGTGAATACTTTAAGGCGTTGAGGGGGTGTGTCAGCTAGCTGGGGGGTGCGTAGCGCACCCTATATACGGAAAGGTCACTTACTGATCGGCCCATATGTGTTCCGGAGCTAAGTTACTTAAAGTTGTATGCGTGCAACAGCACCTACAACTGGCCTAATATAACAAAAAACAACTGATGTCCCCTATATCTGACATCCTCCGTATATTTTCCTCAGATTTAGTAAAAACTACATTTAATATTAAAATTAACGTTTTAAGTACCCGATTTAATATTATAGGAAGTAATATTTAATCGAAATAAAGTATCTTTTTACCGTAATTATCTGAATTAGTTTTATAAAAAGGGACCCATAATATCGGTATTAACCGTTTAATATAATTAACGTTATTATAACGTATAATATGTAAAAGGTATATATAAACTTGGTTTTTTTTAAAAAAGAGAGCGCTAATAGTTTTGGAATTTTTCATCGATAGGAATTATATCGTTTAACAATCGGTTATTATTAATAATCGGATCGAAAAAGTCGTTGCTTTACGGAATATTATCCGTATTAAAGATATGGCCGCCCTTATAATTAACCGATAACAAGAACTTTTCTAAAAGGTTTTAATTAAGATTATATTGTTTAAAAATTAATATACGTAAGTTATATATTCGGATTAAAAAGTAAAATATTTACGAAATATTCGTTAAGTTATTTATATTATTAAATAACGTATTATTAATAAATCATGATAACCCTTTTTCGTTATAGAAACTCTTATTTATTAACGAGTTTTAATTAGGATTTTGGCATATTTCTTTTATTTGCTTAACGTAATTAAAATATTTCGAAACAATATTATACGCGATAATCTCGAACTCAGGGACGGTTAACCGGGAATATATGTATATAATAAATTCGGTAAGCTGGGGTTTCGAAAAACGATTTTAGATCGATTTATTTTTAGTAATTCTGTATATTCTATATATTGTTTTTTATGAATAATCCGTATCCGTTGCGTAATTTTATAAAAATAACGTAAATATGCGAATATTATATATATAAAAGATAAAAGGTTCAAATAGGGGAAAGTTCAGCGATTTTTAGTATAATTACGTTATTTTACTTAAAAATTAACGATTCATTTTTAAAATTGCTTCCGTTATATGCGTTCCGTCGGTATTATTAAGTTAATAAGTACGTATAAGTATAAGTAAAAAGTTTATTTATATATAGAATAAAATAAGAACGGAAACAGACTACCGCTTTTTATTATATAAGTTAATTACTTCTGTTTAATTAGGTTATATTTTCCGGATATAACTAATTATTTTTTAATTCTTGTACATAAGAGAAAAGTAATTCGAAAACCGATAGGATTACTTTTTTTAAAACCGTATATTCTTTTAAAAAAACCTTTTCGATACATGTTTTAAGTATCTTTAATAATACCTTCGTTTTAGTTAATTATACTTCATAAAATCGAATCTCGTTTATAATACGGTAAACGTTTTAATTTATAAAAAGTTTAATAATTTTTATTTATTTCGTTTATAAAACGTATTAATAAAAGTAAAAAGTAAATCTTAATTAATAGTAATTACGAATGAATAAAAAGTATTTAGTAATGTTAAATGTTATTATAAGGTTTGCTAAAATTATTTCATTTTATAATATTAATTAAAATGAAATACAAATTATTTTACCTTTTTTAAAGATAGGGTTATAATGACGTGTAAGGGCGGTAATGAGGTTTCGTATAACCAAACCGTATTAAAGCGTTAAATTACGAATATAGTTTTGAATTTTACAATTCTTATATTATAATAAAATATTACCTTATTATATTAAATTATAAAACTTGACTCATTTTAAATAAAATCATATTATTATATAAACGATAATGCGGTCATTTTTATTATAATAAAAAGCGGATTAAGATTTTATTTAACGAAAAATAACTTTTGTAAATATTAGACCTTTTTAAAATATCGATTTTAGTTCGTAAAAACTCCGAGAATAATAAGAACCTGCTTAATAAATAAGGTAAATAATTACCGTTAAGTTTGGAAATAATTTCAATTATAATAGTTAGGACCATAAGAAAATCATGCGGAAAAGGCTTTAGATCGTTATAATTATAAGATCGCTTTGCTTTCGATTTTGAATTATATGGTTGCCATTTTTTAGGTATATAATTGCTTGATTTAAATGTTTAAACTAATTAGGGATTAATGTATTTATAAACTATTAACTTTTATTTAAGCTATTACGGATTATTTCAATATCGAATAATAAATCTTCCGGCAAGAGGCAATATCTAAGTCCTTTTATAAAAACTATAAGCTTCCCATATAGCGTATTATGGTATTTATTAATAACAAAGTTTTAATTAATAAGACTTCGGAATTCTTCTTAATTATCGTATTTTAATAACCTGTTACGTATTCGTGGTTTTTTTAATACGTTAATTAACGGGTTAATCCAAGCGGTCGAACTAGTAGTTCGGCCTATATCGTTACAAAAAATCCAGTTACAGATAAAGCTTTCGACACCTATATCTGGCCGTCGCTGTTACCAAAACGTTAACGTACCTTTGCGTACATTTTATTCTATTAAGCTCGCGCGGTAAAATAAGGAGAATTCGGATTTATCGTATTTTAAAAGGGGCGACGATGACGTAACGTATTTGGGCTATAGTTAATAGATAGGTTAGGATTTAAAAATAGTAAAAATGTCCTAACTAGGACCAGTATCATATTATTGATATGCCATAACGTAAGAACTCGTATGAATATATATAGAACTAAAAACACGTTTTATTATTAAATTATTACGGAATTTCAGTTTTCTAAAGAAGCAAATTTATAAAACGGACCCCTTTTTCGCACAACTACAACTCAGGTCTCGCTGGCTCGTTACGGGGATTTAGGGTTTGATGGGTTGATTTTTAGCGTTATGAAGCGATACATAAGTGACTTCGAAGAAAATGGAGAAAGAGCTAGAGAGACCTGAGCTAGCTCAGGTAAATTAAGGTCAGTTATTAGGTTTTCGACACCATCTTAAAATGATATTTATAATTACGATAAATAATAATGATTAAGATAACACCTTCTAATTTATACTAGAAAATCTAAAAATATAACGATAGCCTACTTGAAATCTAGAAAATGAAAGAAATACAAATCTTTGAAAAATATATTAAGAATTATTATTACGAAACATACACCAACATTAACTATATAAATACTTAAAAGTCCTTAAAACCTTAAAACGATTATAACATATTTATTCCTTTCTTAAAGTAAAGTTAGCAATAAAGAAAATAGGATAACAATGCCATATATATCTCAAAGCAAAGACTCGATAATATAAGCTATACGAAAAATTACAGCTACTATCAATCGTAAAACGACTATACAACCTCGGTTACCTTCAACTTTATTATCAAGCTTTATTAATAGAAAGCCTAGTTACGGACGTATATTACGATAATATCTTTATAATAGTTAACCGATTTATTAAAGCTTTTTACGATGTACCTAAAATATAAATATAAAATAGTTAGCCTGTATCTTTTTAAAACACATTTTAAAAGTACACGGATACTAACGGAAATCATTTTAAAAAAAAAGAAAGGATATTTATTTCAAAACTTTAATAAGGACTTATAACATAATTAAGCGTAAGTTATAAGCTATCTAACGTATTTAAACCTTAAATAAACGGATAAATAAAAAAACCAACGAAATATTAAAAGTTTACCTTCGATACTATATTAATTATAAACAAAATAATTAAGTTCTAAAATTACCTGTGGTATAATTAACTTAAAATACCGGTTATTACATAGGCGTTAAAATAACCTTAACGAATGCTAATGTTAGTTTTATACTAACAAGCTATAAAAATACGTACTAAAAACAACTTGTTAATGTTAAAATAAAAAACTTAAGTTTAAATATATCGGTCTATATAAAATTATTACTAAAAGTTAAACATTACCCAGTTTTTCATATGTGCTTCTTCGAATTAATAACAAACATTATTATGGTTCATAAAAGGTATAACGAAAAAGTTAAAAAAAAATATATTAATATACGGAGCAGAAAACATCTTGAATATACGTAAAGAATTCAGATTTACCTAATACCTAATTAAATAAAAATATTAAATAAATTCCGAAAACCTTTAAAACCCCGCCAAAGGTTTTATAAACGTTTAACTCCCTTTAAAAAGCCTTTATTAATAATACTGGCAATATTTAAAAAATCTTTATAATCTGGATCGGCCGGAAAAAACTGATTAATAACCGATAATCTAAACCAGTTAATTATTATCGCAGTTTAAGCAACCCGTACGGGGGCCTTTACCTTAGCCCTCTCCTACCGTTTTAATTTGTTTAAATCCTTTACATTATAACGAACGATTTTGGCAACCGTTTTTCGTAAAAGCTTTTCTTATTTACGGAAACCTTATAAACGGGTAAACGCCTTAAAAAACAACGTTTCGGCTTTCTTTTTTTTTACGTTTAATTCGATTTTTCTTACGAGAATCGCGAAACATTAATTATAAATCTACCTTACTAAAATCGTAATTAACATATTTTTTATTAACATAAAACCTATAAGGAATTTTTCCTTTTACGATAATACAATTATGACGGTTAACATAAGAATAAGCTAAATATCGAGGTAGATTTGCGCCGAACTTACTAATAAAACGAAATATATTTTTATAACAATGTAAATTAAAATCCGACTTGTTGTTAGTTTTCGAAAAACGACCAAAAATAAGCAGAATAACAAAAAAGTAAAAAGGAAAAGGAAAAAACTTGTTTATTAATTAGGAATACTCAACGGTTATTAAAAATAAAGTTTTTAAAAAGGAAAAATCGTATTATGACCTAACTATTCTTAATCTACTAAACGGCCGGAACTAGAAATAAAAGCATTTTAATTAAACGAATTAAGCAATTAAGAAAATAGTCGAACGTAATCGTTCGACTATATTCGATTAATAATCGAACGCAGTCGTATCGATAATATTTAATTAATAAAAAATAAAATAGGATATATACGTTTATTACCTGTCGTAATTTAAATAAATTACCAGCTTATAATATAACTTAATAACTTAAATTACCTTTAACAATTTGTTAATACAAGACGTAATTATTATCTACCTTATTACCTAGTTAATTACCTAATCGATTAAAGGATTATACTGGTATGACCATGGTTTTCTAAGGATCATATCGTAATTCCTTATCGGAACGATATCGAAATTCGTTATTTAATTTCGTTCTTTAACGAAGATTTCGAGGTAATTAATTTCCCAGGTAATTTGTTCGTTATCGCAAGTAAATGCCTAACCTTTTACGTTCTCGGCGATGTAAGGTTCCATCTTTTCCTTCCATAGTAATCGATGTTGGTTAATTACATCCGGTATAATATAATAACTTTTGGTTATTCCGGAATTTATAAATACTGTAAACCAGGACGTTTTAATTCGTACTTGTAAGGTAATAAGGTCATTTTCGGCTCTTATCGTCGTGTTTAAAGCTGTTTTAAGAAGCTTTTGCTGACCTTTTCAGGTCTTACCAGCCTGCGATTCCTTTATAAATGCTGTTCGCTTTTTAAATCGTCCTTTAACGCCTTAATACACTTCTAATTTTACTGGTTTAGGATTTATAGCTGTTTTAATTATCTTTTCTGTCGGCGTAAGGTGACTTCGAATAAAAGAATTGACGTTTGAAAGTTTTTTTTGTTAATGTATTTCGGTTCAGAGTTTTTCCGTCCGTTTTATCGTGCCTGGAATTGGGTATCATATTATCTTATTTTTTTTTTATCTTTTTTCTAGATTTCGTTCTTAAGTTTTTATCGTTCGTTCAGATTATCCGTAAAGATTAATCGGACGTTTAAATTATTTATTACTTTTAAAAATGTCTTTATAATTTTCTGGTAGATTCATAATCTTTTCCGTTTTATAATTGCACTATCCGAAATGGCATATAGGATCTTCGTTTAAACAGCTTTTTCCTTTAGGCCAACTTGTTATTACCGTAATAACGTTAATAGTATTTTTGAAGGCATATGTTTTAAAATGTTTATATATTGTTAATCCTTAAATCCTTTTCCGTTTAATTATAGAAGTCGAAATTTTAGTTATATATTCGTATAAGTCGTCTTTCGATATACTGTTATTCTTTTATATATTTAGGGTAAAAGGTATCTTTGTAGTGGATAATATGTAATTTTCCGTGTCGGTTTTGTTATCCTGGTAACAGGGCCTTATCCTAACCTCGGTATTCCTTAATCCATGTATTGAATTCTAAATGTTCGTACTATTATCGCCATTTCTGTTATGAGCTAGAAAACAATTTATCCTCAGAAAGTTCCTTTTATCCGTCGTATTTTTTAGCTATTACGTTACCGTTAGTTTTTTAATAGGGGCCTGTTATTTCTGGATGGCTGCCTGGGATAATTCTTTTGCTTCCTGTAGTCCGTGTTATACTTTAGGGAGATTATAATTATCTTTAATTTTAATTACATTAATTACTTTGTTATTATTACTTTAGTGGTTTCGGAAAGGTCCTTAAAGGACCGGTGTCCAGGTATTTTATTAGTTTCGCTATTTTCTCAACGCCTTGTATTAATAGGCCTTATCTTCTATCTCGTTATAATTGTAGTATTAAATTTAGCGTTGGTCTTATTATTATAATGCTTTTATTTTCATAGGTCTAGGTCCTGTTTCAGAGGATATGTTTATTTCTTATGACGTGCTGCTATTAAAGGAATATTTTGGCTTATTATTTTGCCGGTTTTTAAAGTGTCGAACTTTTTAAACGCATTGTTGGTCATCGATTTTGATTGCCATAGCAATATAGTTTACCAACTTTTCGAGGCGTTTATCCTTAAATAATTCCTTTTGTACTTTTTTTAACCCGTCGAAGAATGTCGCTATTAATGCTTTTTATCCTTAGTTAATCCTTGAGGCTAGCTGGACGAAAGAGTTGCCGTATGTAAAAGTTGATTCTTTTTATCTTAGATTCTTAATCTTGTTTTCGGCTTTAATCTTTTTACCTATTATTTTGAATCCTTTTTTTATTTAGTTTTTTTCGATTTTTTTATAATCCTTATAAATTGCTGTAATTGTTCTGAACATTTATTTAAGGGTGTTAATAATTTATTTACGGAGGATGGATTTAAATTAGGGAACCGCGTTTCCGGTTAGTTTTTTTTATAGCGAACTGGATTTGCGAGGTAGGTATTGTAAGCCTGATTAGGAAGTATTGAAAGTATGCGCGATATTTTATAAGGAATTATTATAACTTGATCGTAGTTCCGTTAAAAGCGGCGGGCTTAGTAAGTTTTAAAACTTTTCCAGTTTCCTTGCCGGAGGCTGTTTAGGCAGGTTATGCTGATTAGGCTGGTTGATTCGATTAATCGAGTTGCTTTTGTAACGAACCTGTCATACATCCACCAGGAAGTATGAGCAGTATCCTAAATGGAGTCTTGATTTGCAGGTAATAATAGGGCGAGGAATGATTTACTAAGGGTTTGTTCGTTAAAGAGATTTAAAGACTTTTCCCTTAATTAAAGAACGGTGCAGTTACCTTTAGTTAAGAGCTTATATTAATAGCTAAAAAGCAAATGTAAGTAGGGGCTATTTATATAAAAGACCGGTTTATTATATATCCAACAGTTTTTTAATAAGTATATCGTAGATTTATATGATTTATGTAATTTAATTAATTTATTAGATTAAGTAAATTACGTTTAATAAGTTCAGAACTCCCTTCCAGGGTTTAGCCGTATTAAACCTCCGCTAGGCCTTCAAGGTCGGTCTCCTTAAGATAGGAACTTTGTTTTTATAATATTATTTCCCCTTTCCAAGGATCTTTGTTCCAAAGGTAAGAACCGTAAGTAGCCATTTCGTTTTATTAAAAAGGTTTTTCGGGGACAACCTAGCTGACTTTATTATAACAGGCCGTATTTAAAAGGAAAAAAGGAAACCTCGTTTAAACTAACGTAAGGTACGTAATAACTGTATAAACCTTATTAAAAAATTGGTTCTAAAATTGTTTTTTATTTAAATTATATTTATTTTAAAAAGCCTGATTACTTTTATTTAGTTAACATCTTAAGTTGCGGCTGTTATATTCGTTATTAACGTTCGGCTTATAACGTATTAAATATGAACTTGCTAATAGAAATCGGGAAAGAACGTAAACGTTTACAAAGGGAATAACATAAGGTCAAGGATAATTTAATAAAACTTTTTAATCGGTTAAAATGTTTACGCTTTTAGTAAAATGTTTTGTAAAAAAGGCCTTTATTATTTTAAAAAAGCATTATAAATTAAATTAATTAAAAGAAATAGGAAAAGTTAAAAGGGAACAGAGACGAATGGAAGCGGCACAAACGTAATTTGTCTCCGAAATAAATATTATCGCGAAAGCGTTTACTTTTTTCGATTAAAACGTTATAAGTTTAAATTTAAGCGTGGAACCTTTGTCGCCTACGACCTTGGCTGCGTTGAAGACGGTTGGTTGAGATTTCGTCGGTAAAACGTCTTAACCAGGTTTATCATATTCGTTAGGTAATTAAATGGTTCCCAAATATTTCTTTCGTATACGTATTTTTCCTACTTAATTAGGTACTAAATCTTGTTTTTAATTATTTTGAAGTCCAGTATTTTTTTAATTTCGTACTTATTATCGTCCTTTTCGATTTCAAGGCTTATCTTTAACAGGGCGTTTTTAGGTGCTGGTTTAAGCAAAGAAATATGGAAAACAAGGTATATTTTTATTATCTTAAATCGTAATAATCGGTATTTGGTTTCGGAAATAACCTCGTTAATTTTAAACGGACCAACCTTCTTAAAATTAAGTTTATCGCTGGGCCTTTTGGTCTTAATTTGTAAGATATTTAACGTTACGTTTTGTCTTTAACGTAATAAGTAAACCTTATTTCCTTTTCCTAGAATTAATCCCTTAATTTTCTTTTTGTTATAATACTGGGCCATTCTTTTCTGGAAAAAGCGTAATTCGGCTTATAAACGGAATTATATTGTTTTGATTTCCGTTACCATTATCTTTGCTCAGGGAGTTATGGTGGTGATTATAGGAGTTTTATATGCCGATTGTTTTGATCATTAGATCATTACCTCGTATCCGTATATAGCTATATAGGGGAATATGTCCATATTTTCGTTGGTAAACGTATTATAAGCTATTTATGCTAATCATAGCAGCTTTACCTAATTATCTTATTAATAGTTAACGTAGTTTCGAAAATACTGTTCCAGGGTGTTATTACCTAACGGTCTTGGCTGCAACACACACAGTCGGACCTCCAGAATTTCAATCCCGACCCAAGTTCAGACATCACGTAACCAGCTCAAAAAGCTTAAAGACCCCTATTAGCCTAAAACTCTTAAGCCAGTTAAGCCACGAAAGGGCTTAAGGGGCTTAAGGGGACTTAACTAGCAAAAAGGGTTTAAACCATTTAAGTAGCTTAAGCTAAGATAAGGATATATATATTCGTTATTACCGTAGCTTAAATAAATTACCAGTTTATAATAAAACTTGGTTACCCAGATTACCTTAAACAATCAGCTATTACTTAACGTAATTATTAAAAACTTTATTATTTAGTTTCTTACAACATTATTATTAACATAAACCGTACGATTAAGTTTAATAATTAATTAAATTCCTTAATTATTATGTATTATAAGCTTTTATTTCGCAATATTATTAAACCTTAAGTAATATTATTAACATTATATCTTTTAATAAGCAACCTACCTTTAAAAAAACTTTTTAGGTACTCGAAGATAACCCTATAAACTTTGATAATAAAAAGATTCGACCTAATTTCTCCCAAGAAAAAACATTACGACGACTTAATTAATTAACTAACGCGGTTATTTAGCTGACTAACGGCAAAATTAAACTTACCAACATATTCGAAAAGACTTACGAATAACTGAAAGCTTAAAAAATCAGGCTGGCAAGATAGGCAAGCATAAAGCAACCCGATTAACCGGATCAACCAGCCCAACCCGCGCAGCCTACTTAAACGACCAATAATAAGAAATCCGGAAAAGTTTTAAAGCTTACCAAGCCTACCCTTTTCAACGGAACCACCATTAAGCTATAACAGTTCCTTACGGAATGCCATATTTATTTTAAGTATTTTCCTATTAAACTTATAACGTTTACCTTTCGAATCCAGTTCGTTATAAAATAGTTAACCGGAAACGCAACCATTTGGTTTAAACCTACCTTTCGTAAATAGGTTACCAAACCTCCATAATAAAGACCCGCGGAAACTACGAACATTTATAACGACGATAAAAAATTTAAAGAAGAATTAAAAAAGGTATTCGAATTGGTAAACGAAGAAATTAAAGCTAAGAAAAGAATTAAGGATCTAAACCAAAATAAATCAGCCTCTAGATACGGCAACTCCTCTATTCAACTAACTTCAAAAATCAATTAAGGATAAAAAGCATTAATAGCCATATTTTTTAACGGCTTAAAAAAGGAAGTATAAAAAAAGGTTTTAAGGATAAACGCCCCGAAAAGCTGGTAGATTATATTACCATGTCAGTTAAAATCGACGATCAGCAATACGCCTAAAGGATTCGACACTTTAAGGACCGTCAAAACAACAAACCAAGGCACCCTTTTAATACCAACACGCCACGAAAAACCAACACATCCTATAAAACGGCACCAGGACCCATGGAACTAGGCGCAGTACAGTAGCGCAACCCGCGTACCATTAAGTACTTTAACTACAACAAGATAGGACACAAAGCCTACCAATATAAAGCACCCAAAAAGCCACAACAGAATACCTGGATACCGGTTCCTTAAGGACCCCCCCCCGGAATAACCAAAGCGATAACAGATTAATCAACATAATTAGGATTAAGGATAACCATAATTCCCTTAAGAAAGTACAAGAAAAATTACAAAAGGTAAAAAAGCTATCTCAAGCAGCCCTTTAAGAACAGCAAGCCCCTGCTATAAGACCTATAATAACCTAATAACTAAAGGAATACGACGGATAAAAGGAGTTTTTAAAGGATAAGCTACTTTCCCGCTCTTAAAAGAAACGGCGACAACGGTACGAACAATTAAAACTAAAGGCATGGATTAAAAAGTACCAAGGTAAAAATAAGAACTTACTACTAAAACAACCGGACCGGTACGCGAAACTTTATACTATTTAATACAAGCGTATTTATTGCCTGAAATATATGTAAGGAAAACGATATATCGAAATACGCCTTACGCAAATATATAACCAAGGATTCGATTTCTATAATCAAACCGGAAAAGATCCCAAGGATTAATGATAATATAAATACCTAAAAACGTTTGCCTCGGAAGATACCACTAATATCATTACGGTAGCAATAAGTTAGCCCGAAAGAAAAGGTTGCTTTCATGAAAACCTCATATACCATTACGGCTAATACGATTACAAAACAAGAAGAAAATCCATTAAATAATTATAAAAACATCCTTAAAAGTAATTAATAACTTAAACTTCCGTTTAACCTTTACGGATAACCCGGATAAACGACAAAAAATTAAATACGAAATAAAGAAAAAACGAAAATATAAGGCAATACGATGCCTAATTCCAAACATAACAAAAAAAATAAGAAACCCCCAAACCAAAATACATTAATAAGGAAAACTTCCAAACACAGGTCCTTTTACTTAAAGCCACTTTACGCAGACAAAAAGGATAACTAAAGCAACTAAAAACCCTTAACGTATAAAATCAAAAACGCATCAAGGCGTTAAAGAACGAGTTAAAAAACGAACGCCACCTATAAAAAAGCCGCAAAATAATAAAACTCGGAAAAGCCAGCAAAGACTTCCCAAAAGGGCTTTAAATGCGACAATAAAAGCTAAAAATAACCCTATCATCCTACAAATAAAGATTAGGACATCTTAGTTTACCGTATTTGTGGACTACGGAATAACAAAAAGTAACTATATCACGCCGGATGTGGTTAACCGACTTCGATTACCATAAAAGGAAAAAATAAAACCTTATATTACTAAAAACGTAAAAAGTTAGGTATTTACCTTCGATAACGGAAAGATTAACCGTAAATCTAATAACCTCGAGATCTTCATCAACGGACGAAACCAAACAGCAAACTTCGACATCGTTCCGATAAAAAATTACGACATGATCCTCGGAAAACCATGGCTATACCAGTACAACCCCTTAATCGATTAAACAACTAGCCAGGTAAAATTCGCTTTATATCCATTCGACAAAGAAAAACAAAATATAAAAAAATCTTAACACTTAATCGAAAATAACGACAAATACAGGCATAAAAACACGACAGAAACCTTACCACACACAGGAACAAAACATAAAAAAAATAAAGGCATTACAAAAGAATACGACGCATTATCGCCACCATCAAAATAAAGTTACAAAAAATAAATAATTATTTACAATACCAGCGTTTAAAGGCAGAGGCCATAACCAACGTACCCCCATAATACCATAAATATAAACAACTATTTCGAAAAAACCTTGAGATAAAATTACCAAAACATAGCAAATAGGATTACGAAATAGTCTTCAAAAACGGGATATCGATCAATTTTTATTTAATATATAACATTAACGAAATAAAGCTACAGGCATTACGTAAATACCTTAAAAACAAACTTCAGAAAGGTTACATACGACGTTTTAATTTATCAATCGGATATCTTATATTTTTCGTACCAAGGAAAAACGGGAAGTTACGCCTGATTATCGACTATAAATAATTAAACGATGTTACGGTTAAGGACAAAACACTATTACCTTTAATTAACGAAATAAAAAATTACCTTAACGGAATAAATTAGTTTATAAGCCTAAATTTCAGAAAAAAATATATTTAAATTCATATCAAGCCAGGACATAAATATAAGATAACTTTTAAAACGAAATACGGAATTTTTAAGTATTTCGTTATACCTTTCGGGTTTACGAACGTATTAGCAACCTTTTAACGGATAGTTAACCACGTACTTAAGGAATACTTAAACATTTTCGTTAACTGTTATCTCGACGACATTCTTATTTATTCGAAAAATAAAAAGAAATATATAAAATACGTTCATACAGTTTTCCAGGCCCTACAAAACGCCAATCTCCTAATTAACAATAAAAAAAGCCAATTCCATACACAAAAGTGGAATTTTTAAAACATATCATTATCCTGGAATGCATCAAAATAAACCCTAAGAAAATCGCTACAATACAAAAATGAAAAACGCCCACTATAATTAAGGAAATACAAACCTTTTTCGGATTCGCCGATTATTACAAAAGGTTTATTTGAAACTTTAGCAAAATAATTACGCCATTATTTAACCTAATAAAAAAAAGAAATAAATTCTTTTAAATAACGAAAACGGAAACCGCCTTTTAAAAAATTAAAGATGCGATTACCAGCGAACTAGTATTAATTATATACAACCTAAACCGCCTAATAAAGCTTAAAACCAACATCTCGGATTACGCTTTAAACGCAATAACCGAATACCACAATAATTAAAACCACCTATATCTTATTACCTTTTACTTTTATAAATTAAAAAAAGCAAAATTAAATTACGCCATCTTTAACAAAAAACTTATGGCTATCGTTAAGGCCTTCCGAAAATTCAGATATTACCTTAAAGGAAACCTTTATTAAGTTAAGATATATACCAACCACAAAAACCTTATTCGCTTTACCACCACTAAAAAACTTATAAGACGATAATTACGCTACGCTAAAGAACTAACAGAATATAACTTCGTTATTATCTACCAAAAAAGATTAAAAGACGGCAAAGCAAACGCATTTAATCGAAAACCAAACCTCGAAAAAAAAGCAATTAAGGTAAATTATCGAATCTTCGATACTATACCAAAAAAATACTTACAACCACGACGAATAATAATAATTAAAGTAACATCCCTTAACTTATACCAGAAAATCTAAGAATATAACAACAATTTATTTTAAAAAAAAAGAATAAAAAAAACGCAAACCCTAAAAGAATATTAAAAAACATTAATACGAAATATATACAAACATCAGTTATATAAATACCTAAAAATCCGTAAAACCTTTAAACGATTATAACGTACCTATTACCTTCTTAAAATAAAATCAGTAATAAAAAAAGTACGATAACAATGCTATATATGCAATAAGGCAAAAGCTCGCCGACATAAGCCATACGGAAAACTACAGCCATTATCAATCGCAAAACGACCATAAAATTTAATTACTTTTAACTTTATTATCAAATTCCCATGCTTAAAAAACTTAGCTACGGGTATATATTACGACAGCATTTTCTTAATCGTTAACCGATTCACCAAATCTTCTTATTTCTTACCATATAATAAAAACATAGACGTAAAATAATTAACTTGCATCTTTTTAAAACATATCTTAAAAATATACGGATTACTAACCGAATTTATTTTAAACAAAAAAACGATATTCATTTCGAAATTCTAGCAAGGATTTATAAGGTAACTAAACCTAAACTACAAACTATCTAACGTATTTAGACTTTAAACGGACGGACAAACAAAAAAAAACCAACTAAATATTAGAAACTTATCTACGATACTATATTAACTATAAACAAAACGATTAAGTCCAAAAGCTATCTATTACTTAATTAACTTATAATACCAGTTATCACGAAAGCATTAAAACGACTTCAATAAACGCTAACTTAAATTTTATACCAAAAGTTTACAAAAATATACGCGAAGGCCTTATTAACGTCAAAATAATTCTTATATTAAAACAACTTAAATAATTATACGCAAAAATAAAAACAAAACTTAAATTCGTACGCAACCAAACAAGGAAATATTACAACCAAAAAAGGTTAAAGGAATTAACCTTTCGGAAGGAAAAGATAGTTTACCTAACCATCAAAAACATCCAAACCAAGCGACCAAACAAAAAACTTAACTTTAAATATATCGGACCATACAAAATCATTAAAGAAATCTCAGAAAACAACTACCAATTAAAATTACTACCCAAAATCAAACATTATCCAATCTTTTATATTTCTTTACTCAAGTAAGCAAGAAATACTATTAAAGTTAACATAAAATACGAAAAAAAGGCAAAAAAAAATATATTAACATATAAAACAAAGAAAATCCTAAACATACGCAAAAAAAAACGGACTTGCTTAATACCTGGTTAAATAAAAGGATTGCCCAGATTCCGAAAATACTTAGGAACCCGCTAAGAATCTTATAAACGCCTAACGCCTATTAAACAGCTTTTACCAGCAACAACGGGCGCACCCTAATTAGCAGTCGACCAATTAATAGGTTCAAACAAGTCGACCGGATCTGCGACTTGGCTTAACGTAACCGCGGCAACCGCCGCCTCCAACCGTTCTTGTTCTTTCTTTAAACGTTCGAACTCCTCCATAACTTCGGCACCTTAAACCCCGCGATGGAACATCTCGACGCCGCGGAAAGGAAGAAGTTTTTTCTATTTGCGCAAACGAACCAACCGACCAAACAACTCGGATAAATATTGTTACAACTTAAATAACTTTTTTTTAGCTATACGTTCCGTTAATTCTAATCGATTCTCTTCCGCGATAAGCTTATTATGTTCCAGCTTTAAAGGACTAAACAAATTATAAAAGGCTCCGTACTCAGTATAACGCGCACATTTCCCGGAACTATAATACGCCTTACAAGCCTTGTTTTCAAATATATAACAAAAATAAGAGAACTTCGACGACATGGTAAAACCAAGACGATCGATACGTTTTAAAAGAACCAAAACGTTAATATGTTAACGAAAACGACGTTTTTTAATTCGACCCGATATTATAAATATGAAAAAAAAAAGTTTACTTATTAAAATTAACAAACAAACAAATTAATTTTTAAGGGCAAACGATCTTAAAAGGGAGAAATCGTGTTATAACTTCACGGTCTTAGCTATAACTCATATAATCGGACCTCCAAAACTTTAATCCCGACCCAAGTTCAGACATTACGTAACTAGCTCAAAAAGCTCAAAAATCCTTATTAGCCTAAAGCTTTTAAGCTAGTTAAGTTACGAAAGGGCTTAAAGGGCTTAAGGGGACTTAACTAGCAAAAAGGGTTTAAACCGCTTAAGAACCTTAAGCCAAGATAAGGATATATATATTCGTTATTACCGTAACTTAAATAAATCACCAGCTTATAATACAACTTGGTTACCCATATTACTTTTAACTATCTGCTATTACCAGACGTAACTATTAAAGACCTTATTGCTCAGTTTCCCACGACACTACTGCCAACATAAACCGTACGACTAGGTTTAATAGTTGGTTAAACCCCTTAGCCGTCACACAGGGTCTAATTTAGTTATTCCGTCTAACCATCTGTTTAGGGGTGATAAACTGTCGAGAACTTAAGCTTAACACCTATTTATTTAAAAAAGCTGGTACCAAAGTTAAACGTAAAAAGCTTATTTCGATCAAAAATAATCTTTTCTAATATTCCGTATATATCGAAGTAATATCGAATAAATGCATAAGCCAGTTATTCTGCCGTCGTAATTCCTTTAAAAGGTAGCAAGTACCCATATTAAGTAAATCTGTTAACGATTACCTAGACTCCGTCGTACTCGGCTTTAGTAATCAGGTCTTTAAATAAAGAAAGGTTAGGAATAAAATCTTAAGCTATAACGTTCCATACCTTATTAAGAATGTCGGTAGGTTGTAACAGCCTGTAAGGGTTATGACGTACTACCTTGGCTTTATTATAAATATTGCAATTTTTGATAATCTTCTTAATTACTTAGCGCAGTTCTGGAAAATCATACTTTTGCTATAGCCGTCGGATAATCTTAAAGATTCCTTAATATCCATGCAATAAATCTTCGTAAAATTCTTTTATAAATTGTTCCTGTTAATCCCTAGGTACGCAGATTTTGCTACGGTACAGTAGCTGGTCCTCTAGCTGCCCTTTTAACTCCTGAACCTTTCTCTTTTTGTTAATGTCATAAAAACTTTGAAACCTTATCAAAAATTCGAGGGTTAGTTTCTTCAGGATCTCGCATAATTATATAATGCTATTTTTGTTATACTGTAACATTTATATAGTTCGTTTGGGAACTTTAGGATCATAGTCGCCTTTACGACTGAAAATATCCGCCTGGATATTCTCTTTTTCCTTAAGATAATATATTTTGAAGTTAAACCTTAACAGGAAAATTATCCAAGTTTTATGCCGTTTGTTTAGTTCTTGTACTTTCATAAACCGGGTAAAGTTCTTATAATCGGAATAAATGTTAAAGGGGTTTTTAATTCCCTTAAAGAAGGGCTTTTATTCCTTAAAAGCGTTAATAATTGCTAGCAGTTTTTTGTCCTAAATCGGGTATCTGCATTCTGCATTTCGGAATACTTTTAAGTAATAGGTTACTAAGTATTATTTGTCGTTATCCTTTAGCTGTTCTAGGACGGCATTTAATGCGTAATTTAAGGCATCCGTTTTTAAGTACTTTCTTTTATTTCCATTAGGTAGTTTTATTATGGGTCCATTAATAATTACGTCCTTTAAAATCTGGAATACTTTTTTTATATCTTCTAAAAGCTTAAATTCCTTATTAACCTACTTTTTAGTAATAAGTTTCGTTAATGGTTTAACTATATCTCCGTATTTCTTAATTAGGCCTTATACGTATCCCGTAAATCTTAAGATTTATCGGATGTTGATAACGGTCACCTTATTAAGGATAAGCCAATCCTTAACTACTTCCATCTTAAAGCGTTAAATCTAAATTTGGCCGGAAATAAGTATATATTTCAAAAAGTCTAGCTTCTGTATATACCATACTCTCTTGGTTCGGTTAACTCGGATATTTACTTTATTTAAAGTCCTAAGTATTTAAGCCACATGCTGTTTATACTTCTTCAGAGTTTCGGAATAAATGACAATGTCGTCGAGGTAAACGAATACGAACTTGACCAAATATTTTCGTAAAGTAATTATAACCAGGTATTGGAAACTGGCGGGAGCATTTGTAAGTCCTATAGGCATTATTTGTTACTCGTAAAGCCCTTATATCGTTTTAAATGCCGTTTTTTATTTTATTTTTTACCCATTTTAATACGGTAATAACCATCTCGAAATTTAAGTACAGTAAACCATTTAACTTTACTAGCGTTTTTTTAATATGTTTATAAGTATTAAAAGGTATCTATTTTTAATCGTAACGTTATTTAGCTATTTGTAATCGATAACCTTTCTGAAAACCAGATCTCCGTTTTTATCGATTTTTTGTTTTCCGTCTTTGGTTTTTAGTACCATAAGGAGCGGGTATTCAGCAAGAAAATCAAAAGGTCGAATATATCCTTTTTTCAGATCGAATTAAATAATTTTCCATAAGGTTTTTAACTTTTTAAGGTTCATATAATAAACTTTATAAAGTTTAAGATAATATCCCTTTTTAATAGGTATCCGATGGTCTCATTATCCATATGGTAACAACTCGTAATTTTCTTTATTCTTAAATATTTCTTTTAAATTGTCGATATTTAGGTGGTATTATTCCGGCTTAATCTGGTACTTGTACTTCTTTAATAACATAACAAATTCCCTGTTCGTCCTCCTCGAGTGGTTTTTTTATTACTTTCCTCGGAAAATGTCTGATATTTCCAATTAATATGCGGGTTATTAGTTTTAAGCTCCGGCATTCCCAAAATGATGTTATATCCGGAAATGTCTGCAATATCTAATAAGATTCGTTCTTAATATCCTTGGATTTAAATGGAAAGTTTTTCAGTTTTTCGCAAAACCTGTCCGTTTTTATATTTAAATAGGTTTCCGTTTATTATCTGTAACTTATAAGATTTCAGTTTCTACCTTTAAGGAACTTGATGTTTCTTTACCGCCGCAGGAGAGATAAACTTGCTTTTAGCTCCTAAGTCGATTATGGCTTTAAATGTGCTGTTTTTATATTAAAATGGAATTTCGATCTGGCTACGTAATCCCTTTATCACCTTATATAAGGTCGTATAAATTAGGGTTTTTCGATACCTTATTTTCGAAAGTTTCTGGCACTTTTTAACTTATAATAATATCCAGCTTAAGAAAGTCTTTCTTTGCGTACCTTTCGAATAACGTGTTTAATATATTAATCGTTTTTGTATCTAAATTACCTTTTCTTGCCATATCTGCATTTAAAGGTAATTATTCTTTTCGGGCTTAATCCTTAATTTTATATTTTTTAAGTTATAGGGTTAAAAGTGTGAACCTTTAAAGGAGGTGTTTTTACATCTAGAAGTTTATGTTGGATGTAAAGTATTGAGGAATAACATAAGCATCTTTATAATATAGCTTTTTAACTTTGTTCTAATTCGGAATGTAAATAATAAAACCTGGGCTATTTTGATTATCGGGGAGTTTCTGTGCCTTTACATTTGTTATCTAGTTTAGTAAGTATCTCTTCGTTCTATCCGGGCCAAAAGTTATTATCTTTTTTAGCTTTAAAAGAAATAAACTAATCGTTAAGATAATAAGCGGTAAAATGCAACAAATTATACTAATTTATTCGGGGTTTGTTATATATTATGCATTCGAGAAGCTTATAAAGCTCCGGGGATAATTATCCGTAGTTGCTAACGTCAGGTCGAAATTGAACATTTTCGTTCTACATTTTACATTAAAATATGTTAAGGTAACAAAAGAATCCTAGCTTTATAGTTATCCTAAAGGTTATTTATCCGGGGTAATATTTGCAAGCTTTGGCTTTAAAGTTTTGGTAAATAAGGTAATCCTTATATTTTAGGATATCGTTCTGGATTTGCATGGTAGTGGCGATAATAAGTTCTGGCTAGAAGGAAATCCAGCTAACTTTTTTCTTTTCCTCTTTTGCCTTATTATCGGTTTCTTATTTAACCGCTTTAGCTTTTTTTTTAAGGTTAAGGGATTCCTTCTTTCTTGAAGTTCCTTTTAACGGAAGAGCAATATTTACTTTTGAAATATCCCTTTTTGTTATAGTTAAAACATTTTATATCAGACTTACTTTTTTTAAATTCTTTCGAAACGGTACTTATTTCCTTTTAAATCTTGCCCTTATCCTTTTTAATTTAGCTGTTAAAGCTTTTATTATTATTTAGTTTATTAAATTTCTTTTCTCAAAGTCCTAATTAAAGGTACGTCGGTTAATAATAATTGCTTTATCGGTATACTCCTTAACGGATTTCACTTTAGATACCATATATATTTTATCCTTAACTTAAGGTTTTAAATGATCATAAAAGGGATAAAATAACGCGTTTCCGGGTAAATTGGAAATTACGGCCAGACGGTTAAATTCCGTCGAATATTTTATACCTAATTTGATTTAGTAAAGAAGGTATAATTACTTTACCGCATATTATTGCTTATTTAGGTTTCCAAATATAGGTCGTATTCGGTTTTCGAAATATCGGTAATTGCTAAAGATGTATTTAGTAATATTTAAAAATTCCTAACGGTAATTTTCCAGGTAATCCTTTATAATGGGTTCGAATTATAAGAAAACTCGTCCAGTAAACTGTTAAAAGATGGCCATTATTTTTTAATAATTATTCGTTAAAAAGCTTTAGTAAGACTTAAGGTAAGTTCTAACTAGGACGAAAAATCCTTTTACATTTATAGTTCCGTCATAAAGCTTTAGGGTAATTAATTTATAGCTTTTAATTTCGAGCATTCCGTAATAGCTAGAAGGTGAGATAATGGTTTTGCGGTACCAATTAGGGCCGAATAATGGGGGTGCTAAGGTTTTTTCCTTTATTCCTTAGGTAGGTTACGTTATTCTTTTTCTGAGGAGTTGGGGTCTTTTTTTTCTGTGCTTTTTTAAGGCTTGGATTTTGCGTCACAGGATCTTCATTTTCTCCTTAGGGGAGAGCTTTTTTTTCCCCTTTAAACCTTGAGATTCCTAGACCTTTGGTTCTTCTTCATTTTCCGAATCTCTCTAGACCTTAATAATATCCTTTAAAGCCGGGGTTGGATGCTGGGTTTGGGAAGAAAAAGGATCTTTCTTACCGTTAGTTATAGGAGGTATAATATTGTTAATTAATTAAAGAACTTTTTCGGTAAAGGGTAAATTATTTAATCTGGTTATTAATCTTTTATTAACTTCTGACGGGGATCGGGTAGACTGTTTATCTTTTAAACGTTATTTTATAATATGGTCTTTATTAAGTTTAAGAAAGTTTATGCCTGATTAAGCTTAGAATTATCCGTCGGCTATTAATTAAGGAGCTATCAAAATATAACGAACTTATTATATATTCACCTAGAAATATAAGCAGTATCCGTAATAAAGTCTTGATTTACAGGTAATAATAGAACGTAGAATGATTTATTAAAGGTTTCTTCGTTAAAGAAATTTAAAGACTTTTTCCTTAATTAAAAAAAGGTATAATTACCTTTAATTAAAAGCTTAAATTGAGAACTAAAAAGTAAAACTAAGTAAAGGTTATCTACATAAAAAACCGGTTCATTATATATCCAACTATTTTTTAATAAGTGTGTCATAAATCTATATGATTTATATAATCTGATCAATCTATCAGATTACGTAAATCACGTCTAGTAAGCCAAGAACTCCCCTCCGGGGTTTAGCCGTGATAGACCCACGCTAGGCCTCAAAGGTCGGTCTCCTCAAGACAGGAACCTCGTTCCTGTAACAGCTTTATGGTTACTTGTTTAACTAGTTCGACTTTTTAAGGTTTTAATTAGTTGCGAGTTTTTTCGAATGTACGGGTAAGCTTAATTTTATCGTTAGTAAGTTACGTAACCGCGTTAGTTAATCAGTTAAGTCGGTGTAAGGCTCTCTTTTGAGAAGGATTAGGTTAAGATTTCTTGTTATTAAAGCTTATATTATTATTTTCGGAGATCTCGAAGGTTCTTTTAAAGGCGGGTTGCTTATTAAATAATATAATATTAGTGGTATTATTAAAGTTTAATAACATTATTAAATAAAAACTTGTAACGTATAACGGTTAAAAGTTTAACTAAATATTAAATTTAAGTTATGTGATTAATGTTAGTAATAATGTCGTGGAAAGTAAAGTAATAAGATATATAATAGTTACGTTTAATAATAGCAAATTCTTAGAAGTAATAAGCGTATATATCCTTTTTTATTTTTCATGATCGAGTATGGTCGAACCAACTGCGTTCGACTATTAATCGAATATGGTCAAACCGATTGCGTTCGATCAGTTCTTTGGTTCCGTGATTCATTTAACCGGAGCTCTTTTATTTTGTGGCTCCGACCGTTTGGTAGGCCAAGAACGGTTGGGTCATAACAACTTAGTTCGAATCTAAGCGCTGGTATAAAAATCGTTCAAACATTTACGGCCAAAACTATTTCCGTTATATCTTGGCGCTTTATTAAAAAAGATAACAGACTTTTAATTCGTATAAACGAAGGACGGCGGATTTATTAAAAAATAATCTTTTATATTAAAAGTTATTATTTATAACAAATTCAAACATTTAAGATTATAATTATTAAATATCGTAAATATTTCGGCTATTAATATAAGCTGATTTATTAAAATAGTTGCTAAATATAACGAACCTGTTATACGTCCACGTGGAGGTATGAGCAGTATCCGAAAAGGGGTCTTGATTTGCAGGTAACAATAGGGCGAGGAATGATTTATTAGGGGTCTGTTCGTTAAAGAGGTTTAAAGACTCTTCCCATAGTAGAGAACGACTGCCTCTGCCTGTAGGTTTAGATTGATAGCTAAGGAGCGAAACTAAGTAGGTGTTATTTCCATGGGGGGCCGGTTTATATATATCCTTATTCCTTAAAGTGAGTGTGTCATGGATTTGTGTGATCTGTGTGATCTGGTTTTAGATTATTTAGATTAACCAGATCACCTCAAGAGCCAAGCCCTTTTTCCGAGGTTTATCCGTGACGGGTACGAGCTAAGTCTTAAAGGTCGTCGTTAACGTTTTTCTTTTGTGACGTTTTAACTATGAACTTTTTAAAAAGATGAACGAAGCGTAGGAACGGTTGTAAAAGGAGTAGCGTATTTTGAAAGACGAGTTTTTGGCGTACCAGGAAGCTGTAGAAAAAGAGCGTCGTAAATAAAACGAAAAGTTACTAGAGATTATTGGGAGATTAAGGTGGTTACGCCTTTAGCAGGACCTTTTTAAAAAGAGGGCGGTAGAGTTGCTGAAAAAGGGTTTGGAGTTAGATTAGTTAGAACAACGAGAAAAGATGGAAGAAGAGCGGCGATAGGTAGGGGTAGAGCAGGCGCAGTTCGCTTCCGAGATAGATGCTATGGTGGAGGCGTCTATTTCGTTTGATTGGGACGCCGTAGGGTTGGATTTGAGCGGGGGATTATTATCGCCCGCGACCTTGATCGCGTTGGAGACGGTCGGTCAGAATTCTGCCGGTGGAACGTCTTAATCAGGTTTATCGTATTCGTTAGGTGGTTGAATGGTTCTTAAGTATTTTTTTCGTATAAGTATCTTTCCTATTTAACTAAATACTGGATTTTATTTTTGATTATTTTAGAGTTTAGTACTTTTTCGACGTCGTACTTATTATCGTCCTTTTCGATTTCTAAGCTTATTTTTAGTGGGGCGTTCTTAGGCGCTGGTTTAAGTAAGGAAATGTGGAAAACGGGGTGTATTTTCATTATTTTAATAGTAATCAGTAATTGGTCTTGGAAATAACCTCGGCAATCTTGAATGGATTAAGTTTTTTAAAATTAAGCTTGTTGTTAGGTCTTTTGGTTTTAATTTGCGAGATGTTTGACGTTGCGTTTTATTTTTAACGTAATAAGTAGATTTTGTCTTTTTTTGTTAGAATTGGTCCTTTAATTTTTTTTCTTATAGTACTGGGCTATTCTTTGTTGGAGAAAACGCAATTCGGTTTGTAGTCGGGATTGTATTATCTTGATTTTTGTCGCTATTGTTTCTGTTCGGGGAGCTACGGTGGTAATTGCAGGATTCTTGCATATTAACTACTTTGGTCGTTGGGTTATTGCCTCGTATTCATATATAGCTGTATGGGGGGATATGCCAATGTTTTCGATGGTAAACGTATTGTAGGCTATTTATGTTAATAATAGTAGCTTTACCTAATTATCTTGCTGGTAGTTGACATAGCTTCTAAGGTACTGTTCCAGGGTTTGGTTTAGTTGTTCCGTTTAACCATTTATCTGTGAGTAATAGGTTGTTGAAAACTTAAATTTAGTACCTATTTGTTTAAAGAAGCTTCTATCAAATTTGGATATAAAAAGCTTATCTTGATTAGAAATGATTTTTTCTGGTACTCCGTATTCGTCGAGGTAGTGTCGGATAAATATATAGGTTAGTTGTTTTGCCGTCGTAGTTCCTTTGAAAGGTAGGAAAGTACTTATATTTGGTAAATCTGTTAACGATTACCTAGATTTTGTCGTATTCGACTCCAGTAATTACGTCCTTAGATGGAGGAAGGTTGGTGATAAAATTCGAAGTTATGGGGTTCCATGCCTTATTAGGAATGTCGGTGGGTTGTAATAGCTTGTAAGGTTTATGACGTATTGCCTTGGCCTTATTGTAGATGTTTTAATTTTTGATAATTCTTTTAATTATTCAGCGCAGTTCTGGGAAGTTATACTTTTCCTGTAGCCGTCGAGTGGTCTTAAAAGTTTCTTGATATTTATGTAGTAGGTTTTCGTAAAATTCCTTCATAAATTGTTCCTGTTAATTCTTAAGTACGTAAATCTTGTTACGGTATAGTAGCTGGCTTTTTGGTTCCTTTTTTAACTGCTAAACCTTTTCTTTTTGTTAATATCGTAGGAACTTCGAAACCTTGTTAAGAATTCGGGGGTTGGTTTTTTTAAGATTTTGCAAAACTATATAGTACCATCCTTGTTATACTGTAGAATCTGTATGCTTCGTTTGGGAACCTTGGGATCGTAATCGCCTTTACGATTAAGAATGTTTGCCTCGATATTCTCTTTTCCCTTGATATGATATATTTTGAAGTTAAATCTTAATAAAAATATTATCTAAGTTTTATGCTGTTTATTTAATTCTTATGCTTTTATAAACCGGGTAAGGTTCTTGTAATCGGAGTAAATGTTAAAGGGTTTTTTGGTTCCGCTAAAAAAGGGTTTTTATTACTTAAAAGCGTTAATAATTATTAGTAGCTTTTTGTTATAGATCGGGTATTTAAGTTCTGTATTTCGGAGTGCCTTTGAGTAATAGGTTACTGGGTATTATTTGTTGTTTTTTTAGCTATTTTAGGACGGCACCTAGTGCGTAATCTAAGACATCCGTTTTCAGCCGTTTCTTTTTATTTATATTTGGTAATCTTATTATGGGTTTATTAGTGATTACGTTTTTTAAGATCTGGAATGCCTTCTTTGCATCTTTTAGGAGATTAAATTCCTTACTAACGTAATTTTTAGTAATGAGTTTCGTTAATGGTTTGACTATATTTCCGTATTTTTTAATTAGGCCTCGTACGTATCCCGTAAATCCTAAGATTTATTGGATGTCGGTATGTAACGGCTAAGGGGTTTAACCAACTATTAAACCTAGTTATACGGTTTATGTTAGCAGTAGTATCGTAGCAAACTGAATAATAAGGTATTTAATAATTACGTTTAGTAATAGCAGATTATTAAAGGTAATTTAAGTAACTAAGTTATATTATAAGCTAAAGCTATTTAAATTATGGTATTAATAAGCGTATATATGTTTTTTGTAGTCGAATATGGTCGAACCGATTCCGTTCGATTATCTTTTCGTGGTCGAATATGGTCGAACCGATCCCGTTCGACCATCCTTTCGTGGTCGAGTATGGTCGAACCGATCCCGTTCGACCATCCTGGGTTACGTGATTAGAAAGAAAAGGTTGACCCACTCTTGGTCCGACCGTTCCTATGCGTGCCAAGTGTGTTAGGCCATAACATAGCAACGGTCGCCTTATCAGCGATGGGCTAGTTTTTAACTGCTTTTATTTTAGAGCGTTAAATTTGAATTTGACCGGGGGTAAGTGTATATCCTAGAAAGTCTACCTTCTATGTGTGCCATACGTTCTTAACTGGGTTAATTTGGATGTTTGCCTTATTTAAAGTTTTAAGTATTTAAGCCATATGCTGTTTATGCTTTTTCAAAGTTTCGGAGTAGATAAGAATGTCGTCGAGGTAGACAAATACGAACTTGTCCAGGAACTTCCGTACGGTCGTTATAATTAATCGTTAAAAACTGGCGGAAGTATTAGTAAGTCTTATAAGCATTATTCGGTACTCGTAAAGTTTATATATCGTCCTGAATGCCGTTTTTTACGTTATTTTATTTACTTTTTTTTAGTTATTTCCATACGGTAGTAACCATTTCGAAGATTAAGTGTCGTAAATTATTTAGTTTTGTTAGCGTTTCTTTTCAGTATGTTCATAAGGGTTAGAGGGTATCCATTTTTAATCGTAATGTTGTTTAGCTGTCTATAATTAATAATTCTTTTAAAGACTAGATTTTTGTTTTCATCGATTTTTTGTTTCTTGTTTATGCTTTTTGGTATTATAAGACCGGGATATTTAGCAGGAGAGTTAGAGGGTCCAATATATCCCTTTTTTAGATTAAGTTGAATGGTTTTTATAAGGCTTTTAACTTTTTAGGGTTTATGTGGTAAACTTTGTAAAGTTTAGGGTAATATCCTTTTTTAATGGGTATTCGGTAATCTTATTAATCATGTGGTAGTAGTTCGTGGTTTTTTTTTGTTCTTAAATAATTTCTTGAATTTTCGGTACTTAGGTGGTATTGTTCCGGTTTGATCTGATACTTGTACCTTTTTGATGATATGGCAGATTTCCTGCTCGTTCTTTTCGGGTGGTTTCTTGTTGCTTTTTTAGGAAAGTGTTTGGTGTTTTTAGTTAATATATAGACCACTGGTCTTAAGTTACGGTATTTTTAAGATGATGTTATATCCGGAAATGTCGGCAATATCTAACGGGATTCGTTTTTAATATTTTTGGATTTAAACGGAAAGTTTTTTAGTTTTTCGTAAAATTCGTTTGTTTTCATATTTGGATAGGTTTCCGTTTATTATCCGTAACTTGTATGATCTTAATTTGTATCTTTAAGGAACTTAATATTTTTCTGCCGCCGTAGGAGAGATAAAGTTACCTTCGGTTCCTGAGTTAATTATGGCTTTGAATATGTTGCGTTTGTATTAAACTGGAATTTCGATTTCGCTGCGTAATCCCTTTATTGTTTCGCATAAGGTTTTGTAAGTTGGGGCTCCTTGATGCCTTATTTTCGAGGGCCTTTAGCGTTTTTTAACTTGTAATAGTATTCAGCCTAAGAAAGTCTTTATTCGCGTACCTTTCGAATAGCGTCTTTAGTATATTAATCGTTTTTGTCTTTAAATTACGTTATTTTACCATATTTGCCTTCGGAGGTAACTGTTTTTTTCGGGCTTGACCTTTGGTTTTGTATCTTTCGAGTTATGGGGTTAGAGGTAAGGATTTCCGAAGGAGGTGTTTCCATATCTAGGAGTTTATGTTGGATGTAAAATATCGGGGAGTAACATAAGTATTTTTGCGAGATGGCTTTTCGATTTTGTTCTGATATAGGATGTAAATAATAAGACCTGGGGTATTTTGACTATCGGGAGTTTCTGTGTATTTGTATTTGTTATCTGGTTCGGTGGGTGTTTTTTCGTTTCATCCAGGCTAAAAGTCGTTATCTTTTTTAGTTCGGAGATAAACGAGATAATTGTTAAGGTAACAAGCGGTAAAGTGTAGCAAATTATGTTAGTTTGTTCGGGGATTGGTATATATTGTGCATTCGGGAAGCTTATAAAGTTCTGGGAATAACTGTCCGTGGTTGCTAGCGTTGGGTTAAAATTAACCATTTTCGTTATGTATTTTATATTAAGATGTATTAAGATGGCAGAAATATTTTAGCCTTCTGGCTATCTTGGAGGTTGTTTATCCGGGGTGATATTTGTAGGCTTTAGCTTTAAAATCCTGGCAAATGGGGTAATTTTCGTACTTTGGGATGTCGTTCTGGATTTGAGTAATGGTGGTAATAGTGAATTCTAACTGGAAGGAAGTCGAATTGATTTTCTTTTTTTTTTTTTTTTTTTTTTTTTTGGGGT
>QJNU01000634.1:0-38469 GCA_004154915.1 Monosporascus ibericus
ATAAGTATTAATCTTCCGCATAGGAACTTGGTCCCGCCAGTCACAACCGTCAAGGTGAGTGCCCGCTTGTACTGGACTACATGTCGCGACCGATTCAAAGAGCATGTGTTCAGCATCAGGGGCTTCCGTTAGTTTCGAGTTCTTCAAACGGGGCTCTAGGGACCCCTTTGATCCTCTCTAGACTTCAATCTCCAAAGTAGCTACTGGGTAATTACTTACTCCGAGCTGTGATGCAGATGGCACTGGACTACAAAGCACGGCTGCAAGCCCTAGACTCCAGCATCGACTACCTAATGACCCGGTAAGTGTCGAACTATCCATGCTCCGGAATTCGAAATCCTTTATCCTCAAAACATAAAACATTGATTAGCTGATAACTCGTCAGTACGTCGCTTTTCAGACTTTCCTCGAATTCCCCTTTCGTCATCTTGATGCGCTTCTTCCAGCGTGACCGACTAGAAAGGATAAACTGGTTCCAACACAGAACGCTGACTCATGGAAGTTTACCTGCATGAGAGTATCACTCCTGAGGTCGTGCGTGAGGCGAAGAAGGCAGGGATAACCGGTATCAAGTCTTACCCGGCAGGTTAGTTGATATCCTATTCCGCATAGCCACACGTCCTGAAACGACCCATATTCTTGCAGCCCCTTCGTGAGATCGATATTTATCTAAATATGACATTCTTTGCTGACGTTGAGCTTATAGGTGTAACGACAAACTCATCCTCGGGAGTCATTTCATATGAGCCATTTTACCCAGTCTTCAAGGCTATGGAAGAAGAAGGGCTGGTGAGCAGTACCATGGGTTTCAGATCAATCCTTCTGACCAACTGCACAAGAGAAGCCTCTGAGAATATGTATGGAGACATGGATGAGAAACTAATTGTAGGCGCTATAGGTGTTGAACTTGCACGGCGAGTGCCCTTCTGAGTAAGCGACTTCCTAACTATCCCTATATCGACTATTCCTCTGTTTACGGGCATAAACTATTTATCGAAGCGCCAGTGGACTTTCTAAGCTCTGACGTAATCCTCATAATCCATTTGACCCTCAAGTTGACCTCAAAGACCAATACTGACCACAAATAACAGTCACAAACAGGGAATTACAATCCTCAACGCCGAAGCCAGCTTCTTGCCCACGCTGAGGAGTATTCATAAGGAGTTCCCCAAATTGAAGGTATAATCCATGGCAGAGTTCACTTCCATGCACATCAGTTTCCTAACAAGCTCTTCCCTAGATCGTGCTCGAGCACTGCACAACCAAGGACGCCGTCGAGGCAGTCCGCACCTGCGGCGACACGGTGGTGGGGACCATTACAAGCCACCATCTTTACATTATAATCGATGATGCCATCAGCGATGTTGTAAGTCTAGCATCGTGTTCAGAGATACATACTCAGCATGGACTGACACTAGGTCCGGCAGTACTGTTACTGCAAACCGGTGGCTAAGGTACGTTACGTCTCACCTTCCTAGACTGTCTCGCCTCGCAATGTTTGTGCGGCTGTCGTAGGGTCGAGGCGAGCAGAGTCGATTTGCTCGGACAGTTTGCGGAGACGAGACATCTTGTCATGTTTGCCTGACTTGCGCGAGTAACAGCTCCCGCACGACCGACGAGCCCTGCTCAATGCAGTGGTCAACAGCAAAGGGAAATTCTTCCTGGGAACGGACTCGGCGCCTCACGACAACAGCGCCAAGAAGGGAAAGGGCAACACGCCTGCCGGTGTTTTCACCCAGCCATAGTACGTTATCCCCTGTGTCATTGAACATCAAAACCGTCAAGCATGGTTTGAGTTTTGGCGGACTTTGCAGCACCCAGAACCTTTTAGAGGCGTTATAGGGAAGATGGCATTAACTTCCGCGATTACAGCGCGTCCCAACTCGTCCTTACAGCCATCGAAGAGGTAAGCAGCTTCCTATTCTCGTAATCCATTCGTTCTCAGCATGTGCACAGAACCCCTGAGCGAATTCCTCATGGACGTCATTGGTTCTGAGAACATGCTCCCCAGGCCCCATTTATTCATTAGCATCATCCACGAAGAGATTGATACCACCTGACTCCGAATAATACAGGCTATCGACCGCGGCGACATCGCGGCTTCGGACGCGACGCCCGAGGTCCTACAGGGTTTCCTCTGCGATTATGGGCGGGCATTCTACGGCGTGAAAGACGCCAAGAACGAGCGGATTACCCTTCGCAAGGGCGAGGAGGTGATCACAGACTGCGTCACTGGACCGGGCGTCGAGGTCATCAACTTCAGACGGGGCAAGCCAACTTGGAGCGTCGAGTGGAAGTAAATAAGAAGTCGGACGTCTTGGACATGGTATTCGTTTACGAATGGTCAAGATTAGAAAGGGATGTAAGGTCAAACTCGGAATCGTGGGGGGAAAAGCCGTGGCCTCGTCATTCATATATCTCATCTGATGAGATGGCGGACCCGACCATCGCTGGCGCTGCCCTGCCTGTGCATCTATCGCTCTGTGTCTGGATCTATAGTACATCCATGCATCCGAACCCGTCGCTACCTAGGGACTTATTTAATTTTCGCTGCACGCTGCCCCTCCTTTCGGGCGACCTGAACGGTCGTCAAGCCAAATGCAAATAATCCACCGCGCATTAATCTCCGTCTCAGTGGTAAGACTACCGCAGGTCTTGAATCGTATCCTTAAACAGGGTGTGAAATGCTCGAGTACCGGTACTGGGAACCTGCTCTGATATGTGCTGTGTTTTCGGGCGTAGGTGTCGACGCATAGACTGGCCTCCTTTTCCTCGTGAATATGCAATGCAATAAATACCGGGGGGTTGGTAGGTGGAACAGCACACCATGGAAATGAAATCGCGACATCTCTATCCCGGCTCAACTCAGCGGAATGCGAAAATTACCGATCTTTGCCTGTCCGTCCGCCCGACAGGCACAATCGGACCTCGGATCCTTCCAACACCCGCCTCATTCGTAACCGTAACCATCATCGTCTCGCTCTGTCATCATCACAAGTCATAGCCATCATCATCTCCGCTTCACTCCCGCAAGCGCCCGCGTCCACGATTAGGCGAAACGCGGAGCATCCGTATTCGCCTTCTTCGCGCTGATGCTGCCGCTCTCGCCCTCGTTTTCGCGCCCATTCTCAATAACGGCGGCGGAGCTAAGCACACCCTTACCGATGCGATCTTCGTCTTCGAGGGCCTCCAGCGAGGCATACGGATTCGCCGTGGGGATCGACGAGGCTCCACCGGTGGATCTAGACGGATTCGCACCGGCCGCGGTAGGAACGCCGCTGCCGGTCGGCTTTGGCCCTGAGCCCGGCCCGGCGGTCTTTGCAGCCGCTGCTAATGCCGCCGTCGCAGATGCAGCTCGGGCAGGAGGCGCGATGGGTCCGAAGGGGGATCCGTAGGAGACTGTTGTGTGCACAGGAAACGGCTTGTCAGATCATGGTTCGGGGGTGGTGGTAATGGGGGAAGTGTAGGAAAGGGGCTAGACGAGGCGATAACAGGAGCGAACAGGGGGGGAGGAACTAGGCGGCGGATGGGATCCGGAAAAGGACATGTATTGGGGGGACTACGGATGGGAAAAGACGTACCTAGGGGATTTCTACCGCCCCGCTGTAAGGCGCTGCTCCCGAGCGTACCGCTCCGGCCAGACGGCGCCGCCATGGAGGTTGCCATGTTGCCGACTTGCGTATCTCCGGAGTGCTCCCCGACACCGAGGCCTACTCCAATGCCTAGACCGGCGTTAGAAGGAACGATGGGACCACGACGCCACGCGAAACCTGCCGCCGGGGCACCGGCAGCGCTAAGTCTGCCGGATCCCCCCAGCATCATTCCGCTACCTCCTGCGTCTACACCGTGACAACCAACGACACTCTCTCCCCGATCATCCCTCCTACCCACGCCGGCGCCCGCACCACCACCGGCAGCAGCGGCGCCGCCGCTGCGACCCGTAAGGAATCTCTCGCCGACATCCATCGCCAATCTTCCCTCGTCGTCCTCACGACCACCCCCGCCCCGACTGTCACGACCGCCAGCACCGCCCGCGCTATCCAGAGGCGATGGCGGCGGCACGGGATCCCGCTGGCGCGCGAGCTCGGCCTGGTGCTTCTTCCACCAGGCGGGGAAGCCGTGGAACAGGCCGAGCTGGTGCTGCGTGACCTTGTCGAAGGGCATCTCGTGCTTGTACTTGCAGCCCTGCTGCGTGAAGGCGCAGACGCCCTCGTGGACCCACTTGTCGCAGTAGATCTTGGGGCGTCTCTGCTGCTGCTGGTGATGCTGGTGGTGTGGTTGATGATGATGAGAGTGGTGGTTGTGGTGGTGAGAGCCGGGGTGCGGCGGCGGGTTTTTGTTCGTGCTGGCGGTGTTGATGATGGGGTTCGTGGATGGGGTGGCTAGCGAGTGGTGGTGCGGATGCGAGTGCGAGTCCGCGTGTGAGTGCTGGCCGGCGGCGGTGCTGGATGATGTCGGCACTTGGTGGTGCGTGGGCGTCGAAGGTGTCGAGGCGACAATGTTGTCGATTCTTGACTGCGGAGAGTTTGTTAGTTAGCTCTGTTATAGCCCGTTTCTGTCGCATGTGTAGTTGTGTAAGGCAACTTAGAAGCTGAAGTGCTGCCGAGCTTCTAGGCAGATGCCAATGATATGGCGTTTGCATCCCTGATAGAATCATGAGAATCGAATAATAGCCAGAGAACCCACCTGTATAGTATCAGATTGTGCCCTAGGCGTGGCAGGCGGGCTCTGCAGGAACCCCCAATCAGCACACACGTTTCTGGCCTTCGTCCTGACCTCCCTTTCTTACCCCTGAAACTCTATAACCCCCAAGTGCTTCAACAACTTCCTTGATCCTTGAGAAAAGGGGGAGTGAATAGATCAGAAAGGCGCAAAGAAAACGAAACGAGACTAAACGAAACCAATGATAACTCACCCAAAAACTCACAGGCTCCGTACTAACGTTCGCGTTCCCCGACCTGCCACCGGGTGGCGCGGCCCTCGGCAGCGGGAGGACCAACATCCCCGCGCAGCCGTGCTGAATGGCGGGCACGTCGCGCAGCGGAGGCAGCGCGTCGGCGGGCACGAGCCGCGTGAACTGGCCGTTGCCGCGGTCGAAGCAGTACGCGTAGCTGGCGTCGAGCTGGGCGTCGGAGAATACCGATCCTGATCCAACACCAGCGACCTCGGCAGTACCGCCGGTGCTCGAAAGCTGTGAGGAGAAGGAGGAGCCGTAGAAGGAGCTATTAGGGTGATTGCGGCTGCTTCCTCCGGCCGTCGGGTCGAACGGGCTGTACACGCTGGCGGCGGCTGCGGCCGCACTGCTATTCGCGCGGGAGGAAGAGGACGGCACGTCATCGAGGATCGAGTTGCCGCCGCGCCAGTTCGACGAGGCGAGGCCGCGGGGGGCAGCAGGGGAGAGGAGACCACCACCCACGGTCTGAATGGGGCTGCCTAGCGCCTGCACGTTTCCGCCACCACTACCACCATCACCGCTACCGCTGCCACCGCTGGGTCCGAGGCTGGAGTTCTGGGTTTGGTGAAATTGGAACTGTACAATCGCGGGGTTAGGGGCGGGGCTACCCGTAGGATGCTGGTACAGGCAGCGGTCCGTGACCATCTTGCTACGGCCGTCATTAACCGTCTGGAAGGGGTTGCGGTCCATTTTCGCGTCTGCGGGTGCCGTTTGGGTTTGCGGCGCTGAGGTGGGGCTGTAGTTGTTGTCTCCCGTGTCGAGCAGAGTGTTTGGCGTGTACTTTATATCGGTCTTCAGACGGAGTTCCGCGAGGGGGGAAGGAGAAGACGAAGCCGAAGAAGAAGCGGCAATATGGGAGCACGAAGATGAGGACGACGATTTGG
Organism: Monosporascus ibericus; assembly: GCA_004154915.1. Lineage (NCBI taxonomy): Eukaryota > Fungi > Ascomycota > Sordariomycetes > Xylariales > Monosporascus > Monosporascus ibericus. Next base: position 5,839 of record QJNU01000634.1, read on the forward strand.
AGTGGCCCCGCGAGGTAGCGGTCTCGTTGTTGATAGGTGATATAGAGATAACGGCGGTCGCGTGATCTGGCGAGGTGTTTCGTGTTGAAAGGCAGGAGGCCCCCGGGGAATAGGATATGTTAGATGGAGAGTTGGCAGCTGTGGTCTTAGTAGGAGCTATGACACGGCCCACAGAGATGGAGGAAGGTGGAGGTGGTGATGGCGGAGGAGAAGTGGAAGACGAAGTGTCCATGTTGGGAACGAGTGGACGGTGTGGGAGGCGGAGAGAAAGGAGACGGGAGGGGAAAAAAGACAGCAACCGTAGGACGGTGACCGCCCAATCAATATTTAGAAGCCCAAGAAAGAGGAGCGAGCAAACGGAGTCGTTGAAGATGGATGGGCACGCGTTATCTTATACCGCCACCTAACGAAAAGAGATCTTGTCAATGGTGCCGACCTAGGTCTAAATAAATTCGCTGCAACAATCACGAGGGGGTCCGAGGCTGAGGAGGGACAGAAGAAGGTATGACAGTGAGATGAGACGAAAAGAAATAAAAATTCCAGGTCCCGGCCGGATATTAAAGAGCGCGGAAGGACGCCCCTTATCAACAGGGCCGGAGACCATCCCTTTCAGTAGAGCAATCTCTTTGCACACATGCCAGAGAAGGATTAGCTACCCATCACGACCGTTTGCTGCGCAACCTCAAATAAGGTTAGATGCATTGTCCCGGTTACCTGCAGATTCATTTCGTGTTTCCCACGTGACAAACGCCCTGCTGTTAATAGATGCACAATAACAAGAAGAAACATGTCTTGTCACTGAGTGAAAGCTGGTCAGGGGCTCAAAGAGTTCTTGTTTATGAGTATCAAGTTTTTCTCTATCCATTCCCTGATGCTATTCTACAGACATCGCGTGTCAAGCCCGTTGAGGCAATCGTATGCAAGCCGTGCAAAACCATCGGCCATCATAGGGAGCTTCAGGTAGCAATAGCGAAGGACCCAGCCCTGCCTAGAAGGTCTAATTGGAGATGAGCCCGGGAAATCAATATCTATATGAAGTAAGTGCAGAATGGCCATGAGGTATCCGTCCCGAACAATGGGTCCTAGGTATTACTACTGGTAAGCTCTCTCAATCTGGCGGCGAGGGTTTCCCTGATTCTGCGGATGACTGCTTCATCACCAGTGGTGGTCCTGAGTGAGTCCAGGGCGATTCGCAAAGAGATCTCCGAGTTGGTGTTGACGCAGCTTCCATTTATAGGGTGGTTCTTCTTGCAAACCAGGCAACAATTTCCTGCACTAGTCGCATTTCCAGAAACCGCCTGGGGCATCGTATTTGGCTGTGTTCCGGTCGACTGCGTAGGTAGAGGCTTCTGCGTCTTTAGTATGATTTGGGATGGGGGAGTTGGGGTAGTAGATTGAGGTACAGTAGTATGCTGGTTGTCAACAGGCTGTGGGACTACATGCCCAAGCGTTGGCACCACAAAATTAGGAGCCATTCGCTGGCGAGACTGGTTGATCAGCGAGTACGGCAGAATCTCGAAGTTCGGGGGCGGCACTGGCGTCTGTCTGATTTGTGTCTGTGGCAGAGTCTGTGTCAGAGGCAGTCTGCCCCGTGATCTGCTCGAGCCCGGAAGCCTCCCCTGCCCCGACCGTTTGGTCTTGTCCGACAGTTGCTGGGACAGTGGCGGCTGTGGCATTGGAAGACGGTTCGACAATTGCTGGAGTAGTGGTGACTGTGTCTTCGGCGGCCTGTTCACAGGCAGACTGTCCACGGGAAAGCTGGGAGTGAGAAGACTGCTCATGGGAAGACTGTTCATGTGTAGGCTGCTCGTGGGAATGCTGTTCATGGGAATGCTGCTCGTCGGAAAGTCGTGAGACGGCAGGTTGGGTATCGGAAGAATTTTCTCCCGCTGGGCGGACGCCTCCGGGTGATGATCGCTTTCTGTTGCTTGAAGGGGTGTTAACCGTCTTCGCTCTCTTCTTGGAGCGATTCGGCGTGCTGGGCTCAGTAAGAGGGCGCTTCGTACCTTTGTTGCCCTTTTGCCTAGACCGCGCCGCCGTGGCTGGGTCTTGGAAGCCATCACTCTCGTACTCCTCATCAGGCTCGTTGTTATCAATGTAGAGTTCGTCCATTTCGATCTCAGAGCCCGCACTATCGGGCTCTTGGGGTTGCTGTACTCCTGTTAGGACGCGTTCGTCTTCGCTGAGATCATCAACGCCTTCGATGAAACCTACTCGGCCATTGTAATCAATGCCCTAGATTTGTTAGCAATCGGGACGTGATTAGCAGCATCGCGGGCGCTCTCACCTGCGTTCCCCTTCGTCTAGCACCACGGCCGTACTCCTGTTTCTGAGCCTCAAGCTCCCTTTGGTGTTCTTCCTCTCTCTGCCTGAGGATCTTTTCCCAAACGCTGGTATCCGCGGGTTCGGAACCGTCGCGGGCGGAATCGTCGTTTTCGACTAGTTCATTATTTGCCCAGACGCGGGCGAAAGAGAACTGATTTTCAGCAGACTGTTCGTCGCCGGCGCTGGTAGATTCTATCTGACTTCGGTCCAGGAGTTTGTCTACTGCTGCAGCATCATAAGTAATCTTCTCCGACTCGTTATTTCCGAAAAGCGCCTCGGCTGCATGCTTTAGCAGCGATTCCAGGTCTTCACCTGCATCGTCGGTCGCATCCATACTCTCGATGAGGGCATGGTCAAGTGCCATCTTTTTGCGTCCTATCTGCATGATTTTCTCCTCGACACTGTTTTTGGTGGTCAGTTGGAAGCACAGAACCTTGTTTTTTTGACCGATTCGATGGGCTCGTGAGAGAGCTTGGATGTCCTGATGAGGATTGAAGTCGGGGTCATAGATAATGACGGTATCGGCAGTCGCGAGGTTAATACCTACACCACCCGCGCGAGTGGACAAGAGCATTACAGACAAGGGTGAATCAGGAGCGTTGAATGCGTCGATGCGCTTTTGCTTTTTAAGGGCAGACATCTGTCCATCGATACGCGCGTGCTGGAGGCCTATACCAGTTAAGAAGTCCTCGAGAATGTCGAGGTTCCTGAGGAATTGACTGAAAATCAAAACACGGTGGCCCCGCTCCTGTAGCTTCGGTAACATGATGCTTAGAAGCATCAGCTTTCCGGAAGCTGAGACTAAGTTCCGATTCATCTCTTCTTCGCTTACTGTTTTGTCTTCGACCCTAGGGTCAAAGCAAAACGGGTGACAAAGGCATTGGCGTAGTTCTGATAGGATATTGATGAGACCACCCCGCTTGCCTACTTTCATCTTGCCTTTCGACAGGATGGTTTTGATAAGTTCGGAATTCCGAGACATAATGCCTCTGCAGAGCCTCTCCTGGAGGATTGTCATAGTGACAGGGAGAATGATTTGCGCCATTGGAGGAAGGAATTTGAGGACCTGCGCTTTGGTGCGTCTTAAGAAGTAAGGCCGGATGAGGTCGTGCAGCTCGGGGAGATTCTCCTTGGTTAGTTCGGCGTACTTGGTATCAAGCGCCTCAGCATTATTGGCGGGATCTACGAACTGAAGGAGATTGAAGAGCTCTCGCTTGTTGTTCTGGAGCGGCGTGCCTAGTCAATGTTAGCAGCTGCTCAGGCACCCGCATTCACATCGCCTACCGGTCAACAGAATCCTGCAAGGGATCTTCATATCCCGAAGTGACTGATACAGGAGACTGCCCTCGTTCTTCAACCTCTGACCCTCGTCTACTATTAATCCTGTCCACTTGACGGTCTGGAAAGCAGTGGTGACAGTCGTTGCGGCTTCATACGACATGATCACAACATGCGCCTTCATTCCGTCCTTCGGGCCGTTCGGGAAAAGCTCATGTCGATACGCAAGGTCCTGTGCTTGCTTTCCGCCGTGATATGCGACGACCCGAAGGTCAGGTGCCCACTGCTTGAGCTCACGTCGCCAGTTAGGGCATGTTGAGTTGGGGACGACGATCAAGAAAGGCCAGCAGTTTGGTTTGTCGTGCACAAGTGCCGTGATGAACGCCACGATCTGGACCGTCTTGCCAAGCCCCATCTCATCTGCGAGGATTACGTTCTGTTGCTGGTGGAAATTGTAGAGGAGCCAATTTACACCTTCCATTTGATATTCCATCAGTTTACCACGTTTCAGGCTGGCAGGTTGCTGCTTGAGTTCGCACTCCTTCGAAAAGTCAAGGCTTCGGTATTGACTAATGCGTTCTTTCATCTTGTAATCGGGGATGGTCTGAAAGTATCTGCCGTTGACATATTCCTCGTAGGCAGCATGGAACGCCTTCCACGGCTCCTCGCCCCAGGGACCATCGCGAGGCGGGGGTTCGTCCCAGACGACCTCGTCATAACCAAGGCCTTGGAACTTGACGAGGGCGGAAGTGACGTCGCCAATTCGCTCCACATCTTCATCTCGGGATTGCTCCTTAAACCTCCGGCGATACGCGACTTCGAATAAAACATCGGCCAACAACCACTCTTCTGGAATAGCGAGCTTCTCATCCATCTTTGGCAGCTGGTTCTCTTCCCTCTTGTAGAACGAAATGCGCATCGCTGAGTGAGCCACACCGAAAACCCAAGCGCCAGGCATCCAATTATCGTGGAAGTGCGATCTTCCTTCCCAATTGACTAGATACTCAATGGAGTCTTCGATGAAGTCAAGGCAGGTCTGGCCATGCTGGTAATCGTCCTGATTGATAGGTCTCCAGGCGACTAGGGCGCGAATCTTATGACCGGCGTTCACACAGTCCTTGCACTTCCAATCGACCACCATGTATTCTTCCAGTCGGTCTCGTTTGATATCCTCCGTGATGACCGGCGTTTTTGCAAGGGGCGGAAGATGATCGAAATGGTAAGCACGTCTGCAAGTCGAGCAGCGGAAGAGGATGTTGTCGGCATTGTTGACCAGCGCAGGGTCGACGTTGGTGATAGGGTCTTCGCCTCCATTCTCTAGCCTGATCTTCTCCTCCTGCTTGGGAGTCTTCTTGGGTGAAAACTCGGTGCAGGATGAACCGTCGTCTTTGCAAACCTGACATTTAGGATATCTAGGTGCGCGTGCATCCTTCTTCCGGTAGTGGTCGATGCAGTACTTGCATTGGAGGACAAACTCGTCTGCACCAACTTTGGTAACTCTATGGTCCCGTTGAGCTCTAACACCGATACAACCCCTGTGATACGAGTTCGAGCAACCCTGACAGTAGATTAGAGGATCTTTGCCGCTGTTCGCATGATTTCCACATGTATCACAGGTGGAAGAATGGAATTTGCGGAACTCCGAATCCGAAGGGAGTTGCGGGAAGGTCTCCTTGACAGAAGCAACTTTCAGGGCGGTCGTAGCTTTCTCGTCGATGACTTCGTAGTCGTCATCGAGCTCCGGATCGCGCATGCTCCTCGAAGCCTTATTTGATCTTCCAGAGCGCCGGGTAGGCTCAAATTCAATCGATGATTCGCGATCATTCTTTCTTGATGCGAAAGACTGCGCCGGCTTCCTCCTTTTTCGGGCGGAGGATTTCAAATGGGGTTTCACATCAGAGACAACAGGCTTAAATAGGCCGTCGTCATCGTCGTCATCGTCATCCTGACGAGGCCGCGAGAGCTCGTCAGCGGAGGAGTCATCGGCTTTATACCGTTGAGTTGGTTGAGTACGAGATCTAGTCTGGCGAGTTGAGTTGAGAGAAGACCTAAGTTTGCGGCTCCGGGAGCTCCTGGAACGGTCATCGTCATCATCATCGTCTAGACCCCCAAGTGACATCGTGCTGGTCGACGCTTGGAGGTCCGCCGATGCCTGACGGGAGGCAGTGCGTCGGCTACGGCGTACACCAAGGGGTGAAGGCTTTCGGCGGGGCGTTGAGTCGTCTGATTCATACTCGTCACTGTAGGCGTCCTCAGGCAGAGAACGCTTCTTGGAAGGTCTACCCATGGCGCGCGTTTTCGAAGGGAATCTCGGGTCCTCCCAGAAGAATTGCACCTGTTGAGGTCCTCTCTCCTGCTCAAGCAAGTCGTCGTAGGCAACCTAAGAAGACAAGTCAGTAGTTGAATTGAAGTTTTGGCATAATTTTCAAATTTCAATGTAGGGACTGGGGGTAGAACATCAACGGAAACCAAGAAAACGGTGTGCTTTAATCACTGAAGGATGAGAAGCCCAATACGTCTGCTCCCCCATTAGGGTGCAATGTAAGCATGACTGAGAAGTGAGAATCGGTGATGGATATCATGGCTACGGGCAGGTACCATCCATTAATATCCAACACCAGCAGAGGAGAGCGTACCATTTTTTCTGATAGTCCCAAGCCGTGGCGAGATGGCTACCGTGAAGCTGAGAAAAGTAGATTTGAGAGACGAGGTTGGGAAATTTCTGGGGAGGTGAGGAAGAATCACGAGTGAAGCCTCGATATAAGAAAGGGCGGGAAGGTAGGTAAATGCACTATGTGATGGTCAGGCCCTGACGTAAAATACGTGCGAGGCGAATGATAGATACGCAATGGATGTGCGTTACAAAGCGTGTTGCAAAGCATGTGGAAGAGAGCGTGTGGGAGAGGTGGTTGTGTAGGAAAGATACAAAGCCAACTGACCAGAGAATGGAAAGAGGAAGCAACAGAAAGCAAACACAAGTAAATTGTACACTGCAGCAACAGAAGTTGGCATCTCGATGATGCAGTTGTATCGTTGACAACTTTGTGTTCGGTGTCGTGCTGACAATTTATTTTTCTTTGGTGGTGTGAACGATATTTTGTTCTTGTGTCGACGATGCGAAAATTCAGTCAACACCAGGAGAAACGTGCTGGTACAAAGGTACATAGGAAAGCTAAGGCATCAACTTTGATGCAAGATCAGCTGCACCGGATAGATGCAGTTGGAAACAGAAAATATCTGGCAAAGAAGCATTCGAAAGACTCACCTGCTCTATGCGCCCATCAGAATACTCAACGCTGTACCAAGCCTGACCCCCTACGTGAACCTCCTCCAGCACTCTGTCGACAACGAAGCTCGGGGACAATACCGCATAAGCCTCTGGATCTGCCGGTGGCGTTAAAACGACCTCGATGGGATATATTCGAGACCCCGGACTCGTTGGAGGACGTGATGAAGACTCGGTAGTCGTCTGAAGTTCAACGCTTTCCAGTTGCTTCACGTCTCCGTTCACGTCACCAGAAGCCTCCTTGTGATTCCCAATGTTCTCCTCCTTGTGTTCACCGTTGAGCCTTTCATCGGATGCTGCCTCAATGTCTCCAAATGCGCCCGGGTCGAATGGGTCGAATAAATGATCGGACGGCCCCATCGGTGCCTCCATTACCATGGACGATTCCGTCATGTCGATATCTTTCCCAAGATTACCATTAGCCTCCAAACCATCTACGTCGTCCATCATGGCTGTCATTTGTCCCCCTCTTGTATAATACACAGAATGTATAGGTCAAATCATAGCTCGTCTAGCGAGTAAGGAATATAAATGTAGGTTGCGTAAAGTGGTATCTAGTATCGCAGTCAGTGTAGGGAACGCACCCTTTGGATAAAGAACGGATAACTTACTCAGAATTGGTCGCGTACCATCGGGGAACGCAATGCAGGTCGTCCCGACGAAAAATGCGCAGTTATGTAATGGGAAATGGTTACTGCAGTTTATGGTTTCTTCATGGACTCGATGGTTCTATAGATACACGCGTTGGATTCTGGCGCTCGCGTTGCACCACTTTAAACCTTCAGTGCAGTGCTTACCTAACGTTAAGGAGGCATGGTATTTCGTATTTCCCAACACAGCTAAGATAAGCGATAAAATCCGATAAGATAAGCTGCTTAATGCGGACCTGAGCAAGCCGGAGCTTGACCGCGTCTATTTCCTCAAGAACCACGGTAACCCATCCGATTTTGACTGAATGCCAAATCCGGTGCGGCTATTTAACAAGAACCGATAGTAGCAAATAAATCAGAGATATCTTTATGTAGGTGGTACAATAAGGGTTCTGGTGCAGGTAATATCCCCATTCCCTTATTACCGGGACCGTGCTGTTACTTGCCTAAATAGGTAATGTTAGGAAGGAATAGAGCCAGCCTATGGTTAAGCCCACTATGATTCAAAATGATAATATGCGGACGTTTCTGGGCTTTATCCAAGGAATTACATCATTTAAGGCGCTTTTGACCTTCTACTAACCATGGAATCGAGCTTAAACGCGAGGCTTTGGTCGTGGGAATTACGGGTGGGCGAACGTTATATATTAATCGAGGGCTTCTCTTAATTGCTCCCTGTACAGTATTCATCTCTCCTCTAGCTCCAACACTCTTACCTAGGTTAGATTTAAAATATGGCGAAGTCGAATAAACACGCTCTCGTTTTGGGAGGCACCGGCCTCATTGGTTGGGGTGTCGTCAACGAGCTGCTCTCAGGTTATCCTGAACACGGGGTGTTCGACAGGGTTACCGCAGTTACCAACCGTCCTCTTAAGCCAAAAGATACGTATTGGCCAAAGGCAGTGTTAGGCGTACCCGAGCTTCAAATATGCTCGGGAATTGATCTCCTGAATGGAACTGATAAACATGTCGCGGCCACGCTGACAAAGGGGGTACCAGGTGTCGAAGCTAATGCTCACGTTTCCTACTTCGGTTTGTAGCACCTGCTGGCCCTGCTGCGGCGCTGACTACTAACCGAAAACAGTCTGTTCGTTCTTAAATAACTTTGAGCATAAGTGCGCCCTGAGTTGCGGTATAATGCGAAGGATGGCAGGGATCATCAACATAATCTGTTCAAGCCTCGGGACTTTTGTTTACTCGGGGTGTACTATGGTAAGTATTGCTTCGTCTGGCATTGCCTGTGGATTGCTACTAATACGACGAAGGCTTACGGAATTTATGTCCCCAAGGACACCTTTAAAGCTCCGCTCGAGGAACACATAACCAGTCAGCTGCCTGAGCATTACGCCAAGACGGTCGCGTACCCGTAGTCCAGGGAGACACTCACCGAGGCCGTAAGGTGACAAGGTGGACCTAGACGGAAGTCTGCCCTGATGCCGTCATCGGCTTCAGCCCTATCGGCTCTGGGTACTCTCTCGCGCTCCACTGGACGCAGTATCTCTCTATATACGCCTTCAATCACGGCATTTGCGACTCGAAAGCCGAGAAAAGGGTGGAGATCTCCTTTCCAGGTACCAAAGCCGGCTTCGAGGCCCGGTTCACACCGGTTTCTACTCGCATACAAGCACGGATCTCCATTTTCGCGTCGCTCAATCCGAAAAAGGTCGGTGGGGAGGTCATGAACAGGCTCGACGACCTGACCCTTACATACTTCCGCGAGTTCTGGCCTGAGATTGCCTGCTGGTTCGGCCTGAGATTGCCTGCGGGTTCGGCCTGGTAGGCGTCGGTCCATCCGAAAATGGCTCCTCGCTGGGGCCGAGCGATTACATCTCCAAGCACAAGCATCTCTTGGGGGGAAATGGACGCCCAAAAGGCGTCACGGCAGGAGTTGGTGCTGGCAGCAAGCAGCTTGACACCGTAGGATACTGGCTGAGTTTCGACAGACGGCTCAGTGCAGAGAAACTCCGAACTACTGGTTTCACCGAACAGCAGTCGCCGGGCAGATGGAAGCATTCAAGATGCTCAGGCTTCCCGCTATCATCATCTAGATGAGAGGGGGCGCCTAATTACCGAGAAGGTATAGCCGGTAGGGCATAGACACTTTCATATATTACTAAATGGAAGAATGCCGCGTTCAAGAGTGATAGGTCCCAGATTAGGTTGTACCTCGTATTGCACATTAAAATAAGCGATAAAATCCGATAATTGGGCTTATCATCTATCAACCAGAACTTCCCGAGGTTCTTTACTGTATCTGAGAGGGCCTTGTGCAAGGAATTACAGGGGGAGGAGCCATTGGCTAGAGCTGGTAAAGGCTGGCCTAACGAGTCTTGGCGCTCTGGGTCTTAACATACAAATTAGCCTAACGTTAGACAGAACTTTTGGACTCGATAAAAGGAAGAAGTTTTCAGCGTGTGAGAGGAATATTGGTTTCGCAGGTACTTCGTCTCCTGGGTTTCCCTTCTTGACCAACCAGGATTTTTCTTTAGCCGAAGTGCTTTCTCGGAGGTCATGAGACAATTCAGTGCGACATGTTTACTATGTAGACATACTTGGTTATCTAGACACACGCCTCTATATACAATCCGCCTCGCTCGTGTACCCACTCGAGCTTCTTCCTTATCAGCCATCCATCGTGGGCTCCGGGAATCCGAGAAAGCACGGCCCCAGGGTTTCAGCCGGGACTCTCTGGAGACGCCTACACCCTATAAACCCAGGCACTTAACTTCTCGACAGCGACGCGATCCAGACTGGGAACCGCCCACCTTCAAGATCAAGAAGGGCAAGAAAGACATCACAGACAAGGGTCCTCAGCCGAAGTCGAGAAAAGCCCGATTTCACGACCCCACCGAACCGTTCGGGAAAAAGAGTCTGGTGTACCAACTCAAAAATGGCCCGGCGAGAGAGAATCTGGCTAAGCTTGCCGCGGAGAAATCGCGACCAAACATGAATGGAGTAATATCGAAGGACGTTTTCGAGAGATCATTTGAGGAAAGCGGTGGGCTGGCGGGAGGTTCCAAGAAGCAGCCCTCTGGCTCTGATCGCTCCAAGAACATATCGCGGGCAAAAGATGATGGCAGATTCGCCAAGGGCGAGCGCCAATTGAGGCAAGATGGTGATGGCCGGCAAGATCGCTTCAACGACAAGCGGCGACCAAGAGATGGGGACGGATATGCAGAGGGCGGCCGCCAATTGAGGCAAGATCGTGACGGTTGGCAAGATCGCAGCCAGACTGTTGGCACGGCACGCCAGTGGACGCAAGGCAGTGTGGGTTGGCAAGACCGCAGCGGCACTGCTGGCACAGGACGTTCGCGACGGGAAGACGCGCCAGATAGGCTGACGGGGAGCTGGCGAAAAGCGAACAAGAGCGATGACCGCCATACTTCCCCTAGAGATTTGGCAAAAGACGACAGTACCATTCGCATTCACCACACCACTGCCGCATCCCAGTTCCTCTACGGCCGCTCTGTAGTCGAAGCCGCACTGAAGAACTCACGGAGGCGACTCTACCGTCTCTACATTTACAATGGAGAGGACAGACAGAACCTCACCCTGGATGCCGGTCTTGAGAAGTTGGCGGGTAGGAAAGGCGTAGAAATCACCAAACTCGGCAGAGATGGTCTACGCATGATGGATAAAATGAGTGGCGGCCGACCGCATAACGGCTGCGTCCTCGAAGCATCTCCCTTACCGCAACTGCCGCTCAAGACCCTAGGTCCATTATCCGAGGACGCTACCAAGCCAGGGTTCAGTGTTGAGCTTGCTCACCAATCTACTGAGGAGGCAGAAGTCAATGGCACGTCAGACTTCATCGACTACCAGCTCCCTCGGGAACGCAAGCCGTTCATCTTGTTGCTGGACGGGATCCTAGACCCGGGCAATCTGGGCGCTATCTTAAGATCGGCCGCATTCCTAGGCGTCAATGCTGTCGCGATCACAAAACACAGCTCAGCAACTCTAACGCCGGTGGCATTGAAGGCCTCGGCGGGTGCGTCGGAAGTGATGACACTCCTCTCAGTGAGCTCGACGGTCGACTTCATCAACCGTTCCAAGGAGTCGGGGTGGATTGTCTACGCTGCGGTCCCCTCAACGTCGTCTCGGCCCAGGGGAAATTCGCATCTCACTCTCGACCGTGTGGAATCGTACGACCCGTTGGCGACGCGCCCGACCGTCTTAGTAATCGGCAGCGAGGGGGAAGGCCTCACCAAGCAGGTCAGGCGTGAAGCCGACTTCGAGGTGTCGATTCCCAGCTCGTCCGGGCTCGTGAGCGTAGTCGACAGTTTGAACGTGAGTGTCGCGACCGGCATCCTGTGCTCTGCTTTCTTGAAGAAGCAGTGGGCCGGACTCGAGATCGAGGAGTCGACACCTAAGGAGGAGGATGATGACTCTGCACTCTGGTAATCTAGCCGTATTCAAAGATACCCGTGTCCAATCTGTATATTATGTACGAGTAACCCCTGGTAGCAAAGGAGTCTGCGTTGTGTCCTTCCTGTCACACACCATAGCAAGATCTCTTTGTGATGAGCTGCATGGGTGTCTGGCCTCCTAAGGACGCCTCCCGCAGTGGATCTCCAGTAAATTTCCCCTGTGTATCCTTGGTCCCCTGCATGCAGTTATATTTCCGACCTTGGCAATCATCCTTCTAGAAGCTTGCCCTGGTACAATGCAACAGCATCTTGATTATAATCGACGAGAACCGTACTCGAGTCGTCCATCCAGTCCATTCAAAACCCGGTACATGGAATATGCATGCACTTGCCATGCCAGTCCTAAATACGGAAAAGGCATGGTAACGGTGAAACCCAATCATGACCCTGGTTGGCACCGATCAGCTCCATGCGGTGGGTTTGTCTAAGCTGTCTCGGCGTTCTGGGTCAATTGTACAACTCAAGAGCCAACCAAACAATTGATTCCAGCCCCCGAGTTCTGGCGTATTATTGCCCGTAGTTGCACCAGCCTCGTCCCGTCTCCGACTTTTCGAATTCTGTCGTCCTGAATACGCATGAAACAAACCTCTGAAGTAGTATTATGGGCATTCTGTGGGATAATGATCAGATGTGAATCCGTATCAGCAAATAAGGCCATATAGTTTGGATACCATCCTCACCGATCGACAACACTCCAACACTTCCAAACCGACAGACCTCGCCAGCACGACGAATAACAAAAGTCTTCGAACTTACCAATTTCTACTCTAAGCCCGCACCGTCTAGCACGTCGACCATGCAGCTCCCGGCAGCTCTTCTGAGCCTCCCGCCGTCCCTCCTGCTGCTGGTCGCAGCCCAGATCCAGGCCCAGGAGCTGCCCACAGCCATAAAGAAGATGTCGCTCGACGCGGGCGAGAAGTTGTTTCCAGATCACTACGCCTTCGCACCGCTCCTCCCGCTAGGCGCGCGCTCGCCTCTTGCGCCACCGTTCGCCGCCTCCGAGGACGACGAACTCCTGCCACCATCCAGCAACGACACTACCGCCGCCGCCGCAGCGCTCCCCTTCCGGGCGCCGTTCCCTGTGCACTACGACTACTACCACCACCCGCGGCAACGGCGGCACGGCGGTGTCGGTGTCGATCTCTACGAGAAGGCGGGCGACGTCCTGGCCCGGCTGCGGGGCCGCCAGTTCGCGTGCCCGCGCGACACCGCCCCCTGCGACAACATCGGGCAGCCGAACTACTGCTGTGAGGCGGGCGCGGTGTGCTTCGAGGTCTCGGACGCCCCCGCCGCGGGTAACGTGGGGTGCTGCCCCGAAGCCCGGAACTGCGACGGCGGCGTCGGGGACTGCGGTGGCGGCAGCACGGCGTGTCCCGCGGAGGTCGGGGGAGGGTGCTGCATCGCGGGCTTCGTCTGCGCCGAGGTCGGGTGTGAGTCGTTTCCGTCTACTTTTACTCTTGTTTTCCCGGAGCTGAGGCGAGCTGTGAGCTTGGATGTGCGATTTGTATGCTAACCCGTGACAATAACAGGCGTCGCGAGTTCCGTCTCCGTGATAACGCAGACGACGACCACGCCCTCGCCCACAACCGAGACCCAGACCCCTTCCCCCACCACCACCACCGCGACAACGAACACCGGAGGTGGCGCCCTCCCGCCCGTCCGACCCACCAGCAGCGGCAGCGCCCCCTCATCCTCCCCATCAGATCCAGACAGAACCACTCCGCCGCCAACCACCACCCGAACCCCGTCCTCGTCCTCGCCTTCGTCCGACTACTGCCCGACGGGCTTCTACGCGTGCGTAGCGAGCGCCGGCGGCGGGTGCTGCCGCACGGGGCGCGACTGCGCCACGACGTCATGCCCCCCGCCGCCAGCCATGACGACAATAACAAACGACGACGCGACAGTCGTGGTGCCCGCCGGCACGGACGCGCCTCCCACGGGCGACGGCGCCTCCGAGGATCAGGACCAGGCGCAGTGCGCCGGCGGCTGGTTTCTGTGTGCCGAGGACGAGGGCGGTCCCGTGCCCGGCTGCTGCCCCGAGGGCTACGGCTGCGGCACCGCGAGCTGCACGCTCGCGCAGCCCAGCGCCACTGACATCGTGCAGAAGCAGATGCCGGGCTCGGCCGGTGCCCGGTGGGGTGTCCCTACGGTCTGGGGTGTGCTGGCGGCTGCTGGAGCGGGGGTTTGGGTAGTGCTGTTTTGAGCGGAGCGAGGGGGTTCGCTTTTTGGATTTTAAGGAGGGTTGAGCATGGTATAGAAATCGGTCAGCGAGGGGAGTCTAAGCGATTCGAACGAGCGTGTCGGGCGTGTCTCCGTTTTTAACTATGAGCTCCCCGGCGCCACTGCTGCATACCGGCACCTAATTGTATAACGTTCGAAGGTGCCAGATCGGTCAGATCTCACATGCATTGAGCGGAGTTCGCAAGTATCTTTATGTTTTAATCATCTCCTGCATGTTGAATCGGCTAGCGTGTATGAGATCACTGGTCCATCGTATCACGATGTTCGCCCTCGAGCCAGGTGTGCGGGTTATTTTCCTTTGGTGGTAGGGTCGACGCCATTATCGGCTATGTCTCCATTCACACTTATTGTATCGGCTACAGACAAGTGCTCGATGTCTCGTGATATATATACCTAACTGGAACCTATTACGGAGGGCGTGTCGGTACAACGGCACTGATTGTGAGATCCGAATGCTTCTTCCTCACACGACAAGAGACCTCCTTTTTGGGCAGTCACAAATCGTTTTCTGACGGCAAAGAACGGACCAGTGAGACGGGTGCGTCGAATGTATACAGGCAATTATTGATAACAACGGTTCGGAAACGTCTCCTCGGCGCCCTAGTTAAATACCTATGTCGTCCCAATCAAAAACACCTCGACTTTTCCTCCAATTCATTTGTAGCACCAGGGTGCTACAGTCAGCCGCTCCGGTAGATACCTCAAAACCACCAAAAAGAACAAAATCGACGTATGAGGCACGAATATGTGAATAACCGGGGAATGCTTCGCTTGATACCTCCTCAACCTCGTATACGTGCCTTACTCCGGGTCAGCCCAGCAGCAGCGAGATCAAGCAAGCCCCCTCTCTCCAACAAATAAGAACGCCGAACCCCCGCGAACATCTATAACCGCACCTTCATGCTTCCGGTGCAGCCGCGGTGTCCCGGGCAACGTGCTACTGTTCCGGAGTGGGCACAATAACCCTCTGGGTCAGGGCCATGGTGGTGGAGCGGGGCTCGTCCGCCGGCACTGCGACATGTGAGGTCAGTAATCGTCCTTTCTAGTGACTTAGGCGAGCGGCCGTATATTAGAAGGCATGCTTCCCGGGGGGGTGAGTTGCGGTGGGCTGCCAGAAAGTATCCATCTGGGAAATCTTTGCTCGTGAAAGTAGAAGACAAGACAAGCTGGAAGAAGAAATAACTCCTGAAATTTGCTTACTATCAGCCGGCAGCATAGTGGACAGGATGCTGCTCAGTGCGTCAGGCTCCTTCTCCTTGGTCTGCACCGCGGCGGCTACGGTGAACGGGGTGGACGGCGGCAGGTGCCCCCAGGCCGTGAACGTATGGCCCCCGACGGTGATGGTGGGGTGATGTGAGGCGTCGACCGTGTAGGCCGTGCCTTCTACGGTGAAAACTCCCGTGTCGTGGGGATGCCGCCATGGGTAGTGCGACGAGTGGTACGACGACCAGTATGACCAATACGACGAGTATGACGCGTATTCCGCCGGCGGCTGGGCCGTCGCAGTTGCCGCGGTGGATAGGATTAAGAGTATGGGCTTCATGGTGGCTATACTCTGGTGGTTGGGTGGAAGCTTTGTGAAAGGTCAGATACGAGTTGAGGTTTCAAGGCGGAGAGCCGCACGATATATAACCCACAACGCTGTCGAGCACTCTATGGACAACGGTGGTGAAACCCCGCCACTTTCGCGATAGACTGGCCACTTGGGCGCACGTAAGCTACAGAAAGAAGAGAGCCCCCGACACGCAGCCCGTATTTTTAACTTCAACACGAAAAGGGGCCTTGCCGGTTCTAGCCTATGCGTGCCTAGATTGGCCGGTTCTAAGCTTCAAACGGACACCTAAACGCGCGAGGGGTGAGCTACGTGAACCCCTGAGATCTCGAGATAAAATTCCGCATAGAATAATCAACCCATTGTATGGCTCGGGGGCCACCCGAAGCAGCCGTTGCAATAACTTTGCGTCCTGCCAGCCATGGGGGTTTTCAGTATACAAGGTTGCAACGTGCGACTGAGGGTTTGTCGAATACTTGAGCCCTCTCGAGTGGTTTGCCGTACAAAGCTATGCCGGCTCCTTTATCAGAAAAACGTATTCGTCGTCGGTTGGTCAGTCCAGATACCAACGAAACACAAATTGCAGCAGAACCCGTGGGCACGACGACTTCAGCGCTGTATGCGGTAAAAACAAGGTTCACATGAACACAGTACGGCGAGGGCCTGCCGAATCCGACCTTACACAGGGTGTTTCCCAACGAAATGCAGCACAACGCAGGGAGATGCCTATTTAAGGACCGTGTGAGAAATCGAAAGGTTTAATCTAAAGCTTCCTTTTCTAGTAATGCGTGAAGACGACTATAAAATTGAAGAAGTCAGAGTCGCATCGACAGCTCATGTTAATATCGCGAAAATTACGTCGGTTTAGTGAGAGTTGTCATTCTGACAACCTATGCATCAACATGTTAGTTGGGTCAAGGCGAACAACGGTAAAAGGTCCAGGGTCTTCAGAATCGGAAACGGTTACAGGAGTCGACACGCTTTGGTCATAGTCGTCGCTGTTCCTTGTGACCAAAGAGCTACAAGACTTTTTATACACAACTTGACCATACCGTCTAGTAAGGCTATTTAAGTTAAGAGACCCGAGCTTTTGCTATCTGAATCAAGAAACTGCGTGGCGGTCTCAAGCACAATTAAATTCAAAAGCTCTAACCTCAGGCGTGACAGACGATGAGGCTCAGGGCTGCTTCCTCTTTTCAATCATGTTTATAGTAAACAGCTCCTCTAAGCCGTCGACCTCCCTCAATCTCTGCAAGTACACCATGGTATGAGGTATTCCCTCTCGCATCTCCCTGTCGATATAAAACCTGCAAGCGAACAGAATCGCCGAGCCGACTGTCAAGTCCGCAAGGCTCGGGCAACTCTGGTCATCGACAAGCCACGTCCTGCCCTTCAAAGTCTCCTCGAGGTGCGCCAGATGTTCCTGCAAAGCCACGGCAGCCGCCTCCTCTTTCGTGGATTCATAGGATGCCGTCCCAAGGCGCCACTGGATGAGGTCGATCAACACGGGCCCCAACTCGAGCTCGTTCCAGTATATCCACTCGTGGATCCTGCCCTGATCTTCCGGGCTAGAGCCGAGCAGCTGCGCGGCCCTCGGCCCGGAGGCGCTGACGTAGTGCGCGATGGCGCCCGACTCGGCCAGCCGGAAGCCGCCCGACGCCGACTCGAACGCCGGCGCCTTGCCCCGCGGGAACTTGGCCCTGTATTCGGGCGTCTTCGTCGTTACGCCGTACTCGAAGGGCGGGAGTTCCAGTTTCAGTCCGTTGAGCTTCGCCGCGGCGAGGATCTAGAGTAAAGGTCAGTAAAGGGTAGCTACTATTATAGGAACGTCGGGCACGGCTTGCCTTGCGGGCGAGAGGGTGCATGGGTTGGTGCATTACGTATAATGTGCCGAATGGTTGCTCCATTGTCATGAGACGTCAATGCCCCTGATTGGGTCGAGTACTCTGCAGAATAGGGCGTTCTATTGATCTCTGTTTCTCATGTTGTTACGCTTCGATTTTATACGACGTGGAGCGTCGCCATGCCTTTGGCCAGTGAGCGGAGGAATACATAAATACTTCTGACCGGATGACTCCTACGATGGAATAGCCGCTGAAGTCGAAATGGACTGTCTGACCACCATTAGCTTCCCCCTTGTACTTTCTATGTCTAAGCTCAATCTGTAGGCTATATAGAAGGAACTATCATGCTTATACATGACACAGAAGGGTCGATCTACGTTTCCCCTCTGCGAACTGATGGGTCTTTGCTGTTCGTGTTACCCCACATCATTTCGGATTGTATTCGCGGCTCTAAGACACGTCCGTCATCAATACGGCCAGTTGTGTAACCATCCTTGAATTTACCAATCTCGCGACGAACTGGCTATTCTGACTAGATAAGTTCGGATGGCGATAGATGCCTGAAATTTGACCGGAAAGGACGTTCGCTATAATTCACAGGTATTATCATGATAACAGTGTTAAGGCCACAAATGAATTGCTCGAACGCAATATGCCAGTACGGCAACCTTTCGGATCTAGAGCAATGCCATGATGTTCATATGGAGGAGATTTGCTAGAATGGTCTGTATATACAGGTCACTAAAATCGTCCACAGGGTAGCTGTACATTCTCACGCGTCAAAAAATTTAAAGCGAAGTGCTAATTCGCTTCACACCCTCGCAATGGAGCTGAACAGCTGGGCCCCCTATGTGTGGTTGAATTTACCGTGTTCCCGCACGAAGAAAATAGGAGAAGGAGAGAGGCGTCAAGATATCGCCAAGGATCACTGAAGGCCGGATAAGGTTGAGACATGGCTAGGAAAGACGCCTCCCTCCGTATCGAATAATCTACTGACACCTAAACTTCTGTACTTTTGAGAAGTGAGAAGCCCAGAGCTAGCAGAGGGCGGGCCTTTCTTGAGCATGATGCTCATGATCCCTTACAGCGCATTAGCGGCAGCGATCGTAGTGTGCTCCGCGTTCGTATCATAAGCGGGCTAGAGATGTATCGCTCGTTAGCAGTCGTCGACAATCAGACATCAGTAACACCAGTTACGAGTCAAGAATATTCCTCTCATCCAACAAAACAACGACAAACGACGACGGCTCCCAACCAATGGACAGACGGGTCTCGCTCGCAGCAACTTCGACAATATCCGCCGCGATGGGGGTGTTTAGAACATGACGGTGGTGGTAGACTTGACTAACTTAGGAGTTCGAGTCTTACCTACAGGCATCGAGATGACTGTCGAAGTGGATAACTGAGACGGGGCCGTAGGCGCAGTTTATAGAGCGGAGCAGCAGGGGGGTGATTGTGTCGTCGCCTCCCAGGGTGATGGCGTGGGGCAGCGTCTCCCCTTTTTTGGACGGGCCGGGCAGGGGCTTCTCGGGGGACGGTTTTCGGGGGACGAGATAGGGTGCTGTAATGGCCCTCTTCAATCTGCTTCAAGGCGAACGCGTTGTCATATCTGCTATCGCTCAGCTCTATGCTCAGCCGGCAACTGAAGCGTCTACCCGTGGGATTCCTCACGATGTCACGGGGATATATATCCCCGCAGTCAATGACCTTGGCCCAGCTCTCGAAGGAATTCGGGTCCAGAGGGAAGTTATATCCACCACTGTTGTGCTTCGTTAGATAGGGAGCTGATGGGGAGGTACACAGTAGTTGAGCGTCACTAGAGATGGAGGCGTCGCAAGCCCTGACGGATGTCTCAGGGCCCAAACCGGGCCACCTGGTCTATATGAAGTCCCGGTATCGCAAGGGACACCTCGGTCCATGTTAGCCGAGAAGGTGGCGTCGCTATACACCTTCACTAACCAATGAAGGCTAGATCTAGTTCATATTGTCATGGCCTAGACATGGTTGGTACGGCAAATGCCCAAAGGTCGATATGCCTCAGGATACCGAATCTGCCTGGAAGACTATCGTCAGGCCCCGGGTCATGATAGCAATCGAGTCTACAGAGAACATCCCTGCGTTCCTCCATCACCAGGGAGGTTATTTTACCATAAAGATCTGCGAGGCCTTGAAATAATCTCCTGATCTGTATACCTATGGTGAGCAGTAGGGGCGGCTACGAAGCCGGCAATGAAAAGATTCAGCAACGTTCTCGCAGACCCGGAAATCACACATTCATGCGTAGACTAGATAGATAAGAGGGAGTTCCCGTGCCATGAGTTGGCCATAACACTACCCCTTTACGATCTGGAGCCGAGCGTAGACCACTGGCTTACCTCTACGGGATGGGTACAGTTACGCCATCGATTCTGCAGGCTTCGACAGGTCCCATCCCAACCGCAAGCTATCGACGCCGGCTTAGTAGGAACGGACACCGCGTCGCGGAGACCCTCTCGACTGGACATTGATACTTGACGTGCATAATCAGCATGTCATGGAGCTTGATATCATTAGATAAATCGAGCAAGCCAGTCTGCTGCAATGTACTGATGACCAGGGATGCATGGGGGGGTTACCAGATAAAGCTTTAACTTGCATTTGTTGGTCGTCGACTTCTGGTCGGCGAATCTGTTTGCGGACGCCTTCACATTGGATAAACCCTCGGCCGCCGGGCTGAATCTATCGACAGCCCTGGATATCTTGACGGGGTTCTGGCCTTGGTTACAAGCCGCGGGGTCATTGAAGCACAGTTTATGGTGGTTAGTAAACCGCGAGCGCATCTTTAAGTGATAAGACTGCACCACGATGCTGTGGAGAAAGGCGAGGGAGCTCATGTGGAAAATTGGCGACTGGTCCCAAGAACTCTCCTCTTTAAGTATTAGCTCTTATGGTTCATGTTGTTCTTTTGATTCCGTCTCTATTGTCGTACATGTATTTGTAGGTCATGCTATTCTAGAAGACCGCTAGAAATTGGTGCAACCCATCAAGCCTGCGCGACGTTTTGCATAAATTACATCTAGCTGGTGTTACCAACAACACTGTTCAATCATTCATCCTTCTTCCAAATCTGATGATATGCTGGCCTGTCGAGGCCGGAAGTTGTGTCGATACCGGTTGCCCAGATGTGGGAGATAACTACCGGGTATCCATGGGACCGTCAAACCTCCCCCAAGAACACATCGATGAAACGAAATGCATAGGTAGCTAAGCTAGCAATACAAAAGTTGAAACACCGGTAAAAGCAAATTGCGCTGTGAGAGCCAAGGTAGTGCTCCAGGTATAGCACGATACTATTGCATACTTATCATTCTGCATGCGGGCTTCAGGGAGTGGGCATAAGGAAGCCCCGCTTCCTACTATATGGTTCACACATACCTAGACTAGTAGAAGCTAAGCATTGCCTATGCCTATGATTGACTTCCGTCACAGTCTCCTCATTCGACGAATGAATCGCTCCTCGTAAATGCATCTGCCTTTGTTTCGGATGTCTTGCAGTATACGCGATGTGTCAGTTTCGTCTCGTCGACATCTGAGATGTCAGTCATCCCATATTTTCCCACGAGTGAGATGCCTGCCTGCCACCAGTCGCCAGAAAATCGCCGTCAGGGCAAGTCGCAAAATGGGCCGGCTTCCCCGAGATCCCCCGTCGCGATTCGTCCCTCGAGGTTCTGTAGGTTATCAGTAGCGCCCAGCAGCCTCGTGCAGATCTATGAGTTGATTTGTCCTGCTGACCTTCTATGGGTGGCTCTCCGCATATGTCTGGGCGGGTTATGCTCGACTAACGGGCCACTGAGAAGAAGCAGAGCACAGCAGCCTATGCGAGACATACTAAAGGTACATATATGTGCAACGTAGTGCTCCGCGAAGGTCCCCCGGTTGTTGTGACGGCTCAATCCGATATGGAAAGACCCCTCGGCCGTGCAGCTGTAGCGGTATGCACTTCAAGCACTAAGGAATTGACTTTCCTGATACGAAGAGCGGTTTCTATGCGGCGAGTCAGGCTTTGCCAGAATAGCACACTCAGGGGCAGAGGTGGTCTTCGCGCTGCAGATAGTACGACCTACATGTGGCCGTATTATGTTGTATGCCCGTCCAGGTGAAGGGATACGTACATTCGGGTGCTTGGCGCTCAGGAATGCTACCATAAGGCCGCATCGGTGCAGATGGTGATATGAGAGATTTTAGTCGGCCATTAAAAAAAGAGTGGGTAAATACAGTAAAGAAGGGGGCTGAAGAGGGTTAATTGGTTTCTAGGCTCTAGCTGCATCCGGCGGGTTCTCGCAATGCTTCAATCCGCTTTTATACCAGCAAGCACTTTGATTGGACTCCATCATGCGCCCTCCATACATCTACATCTATATGCGTAGTACATACATACATATTTTTATATGAAATGCGGAAGGATATCTATGTAAGTATGTACCCAGATGGTTGGATCCGGGTTTTAGCTAGTCTGCCTCCCAGCCACTCGCCCACTTTATTGCCATTACTGGGGTCCCCCGGAGTTGATCCTCTCTGACGTTTTCAGAGCAAAACGTCCTTTTGCGAAGTACCACAGCTACTATCGCGATCACCCCCAACAATTATTTGAGCCTTGAAACCCCCATGCATCATAACCGCAGCCAACAGATCCGGATGCAGCCACAGCAGTAGCCCTCCATTCACTGGCCATAAGACTCGCCTACCTAAAGTAATTTAGGTTACTTCATATAGATCATCCAGAACTTACTATCTTCTCTTCAGAGACCAATCCTTCATTTTTACGACTGGCACAAGCGTTTAACTCCACGTCGTAATACAACTTGCAAACAAGTCTTTACCTTCGAAGCCGGTGCCATTCTTCCTATTCATTACCTATTCTATTCTTCCCATTTCTCTTTGCAAGGGGAACTACTTCCAGTCCACTGGTCGAATGGGGACTACGCATCTTGCGCCATGTGCCGCACACTTTTAAGCAATCTGCTTTCGACCTCATATATGTCTTGTTAATCTCCGAATGCACCCTGGCGACAGCATAGGTTTTCGTCCCAAGTGAGCTACTCGTGAAAGCTCGCTTCGAGTTGATAGGTTAGCCTGTGGTATAAGCGAAGCTTTTCGCCGATTGATCCCGACCGCGCCCCCAATCAAAGAGGAGGCCATCTGTTCGCACCAATACGTGTCGCTTTATTTTCGCCGCCCATCTTCTAGAAAAGTCACTTCCGACAATGTGAATGGATACCGGCGCTAGCACGACCCTCTTTGGTGTTTTATGAAATACCCAAATTTGGGATCGTCGCCAATACAACGCGCATCGACCATGCCCTCTTCGGCCGAGACGATAGTACCGTCAGGGGCTTCTGAGACGGCTATGACTACAAGCCTCTATTTCGACCCGCCATATGATCATACCGCTTCCGGTACATCAGTTCCACGAGCCTTTAAGCAACACAAGACGCTACCACATCCGAGGAAGAGGAGGAACGAATGGCCAGAGAGGACAGTCACCCATCCACGGCCCCGGAGTGTTGCTTCCTCTGTCGATACCGCCTCGTCTCCCAAGCATAGCTCTAGTTCGCCATCTTCGGGCGCATCGACACCGAAGTATGAAAGACCAGGTATTACAGCTCCTGGCCCGGATTTCCCACCGACACCTCCGGCGCACTCCCGAGCCTCGCCCGGTAGCCATTCTGTTATTCGCTCAAGCCCGACTCACGAAAGGAGCCCCGCGCGAACTCCGACCAACTCATCTTCGAGGACACCGGGCACTCCACCGAACCAGAGAAGCCCACCTACGCCAGACGGAACTCCGCCCAAGGCCGAGCGTCGGTTAAAGACCTTCCGGCCTGTACCTGCAGATCGCATACCGTCCAAGGAAACGTCTGACTCTCGTAGCGGGTCCTTCAAAACAGCACCCGAAACCCACTCCTCATCCGAGGAAGACGAACGATCTACCGTCAGGGGCCCACTGTATTCTGGAAGGCCGGAGTCCCAGAGCACGGTCCGGCCAGTGACTGATTCAAGGCAGAAGAGACCGCAAGACGTGGGGTTGGGCCTGGGACTTGACTCGGGCGATTATTTGGCGCCAAGAACAAAACAAGAATTCTTTAGTTTCGACGGGGAATGGGCCTCTCCAAGTGAAGTGGAACAGGTGTGGGACGATAATCTTGATAGGAATGTGGTGGTCCGGAAGCGACGTGCCCGGACAGAGACTAACGGGCGGAGGGAAGAAGTGATTGACGACTCCGTTGTATCGCCTACCAACGCAACTAAAGCCGTGCGATCCATGGCCTTAGAAGAGCGGTCGCATGCGCATCACTCGACCAAGGAATCCGTGGACAGGGCTAGACGCTGGGTGGCGCAGTCTAATCCGGAACCCTCGATAAACGTAGATGCACGCCGCTCCTCCGTCATGTCCTCCAATTCTGCGAGCTCTACTGTTGTAGAGGCTTTCCTGGTTGAGACGCAACCGCGGAGACAAAAGACGCTCCGTCATGTGAAGAAGCAGACGCGCCTGAGGGACTCAAGCTCCGGATTCTCACCCTCGAGCTCCGCTGCTACTTCGCTTGGTCAACCCGAAATTACTAGGCGGCCAAGGGCCTCCGGAAGGCTAATCAATGATCGAACAGAGAGCCAGATTTCTACTGGGACAGTCAGTTCTATTGCTAGCCACAAAGCTCGCCGCGAGGTGTGGAAGAATGGGGGAATACCCGTGGTTGTTATTCCTGATCGGAAAGCTTCGATGAAGTCAACACAGTCACCATCTCTCAGATCGGCAAATAGCCAGCGGTCGAAAAGAAGCAGTAGCCTCGGCTCAGCTCCGTTGCCGAGTCAGTCCAAGACGAAGGGCGCAACTCCTTTGTTCGATCGTCCGTCCCGTAGGCCGAGGACCATGTCGGAATCTGATGGATCATTTTGGGGCCACCAGCTGACCATGGATTATCCCCCAGCTGTTCCTGTCCGGAGGTCGTCCCTCTCAGCACCTACCAGCCGAAACGGCTCCCGAGCTACCTCGCGCGCAGGGTCGTTAACTGCCGAAAGCTTGAAGGCGCACAATGCTCTGCAACAGGAACAAGAAAGCCGAGAGCCGGAACCAGAGCCGCAGGTTGCTGTGCAACGAGCACCCTCTGTCGAGTACATCAGTGACCTCCCGGACCAAGATCGACTTAAGCCGGCTGCATCCGTCGAGTTGCACAGAGATTTCCCTGGGTTCAATAGGTCTGTCGTTGACCACAACGGGGATCCTTTTTTCGGCAAACGGTTGACCGCGCACAACACACCCTTTTCCCAGGCTTCCGTCGAGACGAACGGGACACACTCGGTGGCCGATATTTCGGAAGCAATGGCGGTGAACATCTACCCGCACCAGAACAAGTCTGTCTTGATGGTCCATCACTTGTCAAAGCACTCGGATTTTGCAAACGCCCTACAGAGAAATAGCTTGGCTCAGACGGAAACACCTGCGGAACCGGAGGGTATCCGAGACATACCCGAGATTACAGCCAACGGCCCAGACGGAGCGCCCGTGACACCTCCCCAGCCACAGATGACAATGGACGACGTTGATTCACCTCTACGCAATCCACGCGCACCTCCTGTGCCTCCTGCTATCAAGTTCATCCCTGCTACTCCATCAGGCCTCACTCCAGCTTCAGAGAGAGAAAAGATGCTCGGGAACTACTTCGAAATGGAGAAGCGACCGTCGCTCGTCCGCCGAGCTTTCAGCCTTCGTAAGAGCTCAGATGGCTCTACCCCTCGCGCTCCCAGCTTCCTCTCTCGAACGCTCTCGTATTCTAGAAACGTCCGAAAGGACAGCGCCGAAAACTCTGCTGTGGAGAAAGACAAGGCCACAGGTGCCTCCCAGTACCCGTCTGAGGACGACACACCCGTCGACGATACGAAGCTGCACCCATTCTGGCGTCCCGCTTCTCAAGTTGACATGGACGATTGCGATGACTACATTTACGGCGCCCCCGGCGAGGTCGACACATTCTATCGCCACCCAGCGATCGACAACCGGCCGGCCCCTCCCCGCCGCAGTCTGAGCTCGCGACTGAAGCGCACCTTCGCCATCCTACCCATACAGAACGACGAGCATTACACCACGGCGAAGCAACGCAGTCCCGAGCGCCGAACCATCAGGCGCTCGCCAAGCGGTCACCTCCGCGTCATGCGGTCCCGCGGCAGCTACGGTAGTCTGCGGCTAAGCAGCTCGCACTCGCGCGAGCAGGATGACGGCCGGCCGTCCACGGCCCCCGACCGCCCGCAGCAGCGGCGCCTCCTCCTCTGGGGGGGCATCGAGAAGAACCGGGTCGACAGCCAGGGCCGCCGCCTCTTCCCCGGCTGGCAGGACAAAGTGCAGCAGTACAGCCTCCAGAACCTGCAGCGGCGCCTCAGCGAGCACCGCCGCCAGAAGCGCACCCAAGAGCTGCGGGGCAAGATCAGTGGGCCCCGCGAGGTTCGCGACGGCGTCGGCGAGGTCATCAAGCGCAACAGCTACAAGGGGCCCTCCTACCATGGCGGCATCTCCGCGAGGGTGCCGGCGAACGGCGGCTTCGAGAATGCGGTGCAGCATAATGGCCTTGTGCATTGAGTAGTGACGGTTTTCTCGGTACAAAATTTACGAGCCGGTCATTAAGCGAGGAATATGGCTTCAGGATTCCCGTCCGCATAACTTCAGCTGCGCTGAAGATAAACACACCCGTCTGGTCTGACTCTTGTGGTTGAGTCGGCGAGGCGGTAGATAAGGTGGAGGTTACGATGACCAGGGCGGCTTAAGAGTAGAGGATGATGATGATGATGATGACAACGACTATGACGATGACGACACGTATGAGTATTTTGGATCTTGTTTTATCTTCTGTTCCCATTCTACACCGGTGTTGGGCGGCCAGGCAGTCCACAGAAAGGAGGAAGGAGAGGCGTGTATGTACGGGTCGGTGATCTTGACTAGACGTTGTTGTATGGACGGATGGGATGACTGACACGACTTTGCACGCCAACGGGAATTGATACGAAACGACGGGGAATCCTTTTTGAATTTTTGGCGTATGAAACTTATGTAGTTGCTTGCTATGGGGGTGCTCACCTACCTACCTACCTGCCCAGTTATCGAATCCCCATAGAGATGAAAATTTCACGATGCTATCAACCAATATCACTGTTTCTCTGAAGGTTTCCGAATCACCCGCGGGGCTCCTCGACCCCTGCCTGGGAGATGTGTCTGTTCGTCTGTAGCGGTTGATCCTGTTCACGCACACCTCCTCGGCATCTTCGACTCGACGAATGGTGTCGAGGAGCGTGGCCCCGGCTGCCCCCCGTACACCCGTCCATCCAGCCGGCCAGTGAAACCCGGGGTTCTCCTGACGATGCGGCAGCGATATGTCAAGGGCCTACGCATGATGTGAACTACGTACTTACTCGCCGTACCTGGGCATATGAGCTCGAAGACGATACAGCTGGCTCTATGCTTTATGTAATACCGTTCGTTGCCCGGCTGTTCCTACCGTCTGTCTATTATCAGTGCGCGTTCAAAGCCCGCCGCCAGCTGGCCTGCCTGCTCCAACTCCCGCGAGTAGGTAGGTAGGCAGCGCTCGTTTACCCGGCCTATCCGTCGCAATGCGAGACTGTGATATCCAGAGCCTATACACGTAAGTAAGTAAGTATCCGCTGAGGATATCACACGTATTAGCCTTCCCCGCGCCCGCGCTGCCTTCAAGGCTTGCTGTCTGTACGGAAGTCGTTTGACGTAGTGGTCTCTGGTGTTCAAATAAGTGTAGTCTGCCGATGTAGACGGGATATGGTGGTGGGCCTTTTCCAATTTCTTTTTTTCTACCAACGTCTACCCAACGAAACATACTTTTACGGAAACGTACCTCTCACAAGGGATTCCACACCGTACTACGCATTTCGCCTAGGAAGTTGGTACTCTATCAGTCGGCAAAGCGTTATATCCAGCTTCTCGTCATCTTTTCGAGCCCTGTACTGTTCAGATTTCACCTTGGATATCACCCATAAGCGATCTACCTGTACACAGCAGTCTCTCCGCATGCTTCTCTCTTTGAAAGCCTGGATAAGCATTATTACGAAAACATTTGCATTTCGTTCGACAACCTCATGTCTTATGTAGTTACAAGTTCTACAGCAATGGTATTATTGCGCCCTCAGAATAAAAGCACAAAAACTAAAGTAACCCGACCGGAACGCCGGCAACCCCTCTTTTCGTGGTTGCATGTTTTTAACTGTAACCTCCTGAACGCGCTGCCGGCGAGGACAGGTACTCGAAGGAACTTCTCGGATGGCGGCGGGAAGACGCGAAAGCGTAGCAGTTTTCGGAGTAGACTGAGCCTGACTGAATCCGGGCGAGGTTTCAGGCCTTGGGTGGTGGTAGATAGCATATGATAACCAAACCAGCCAATTAGCCGCAGCAGCAGCGCTTCGGAGGAATAGTCCTCGCTGATGGCGCTCCCCGCTTGACCGGCTTGATAGGCTCTGGATCAGGATCGCCACCTTCCGCACCGCGCTTCCTCTTATCACCGTTGCCACCACTTTCGCCTTCACCTGCACGACCACCTCCTTGTATATTCTTCTTCCGCCCCTGTCTCCGGGCAGACTTTTCCCTGCCCCTCGTCGCTACCACCACCACCACCGTGATTCTATCGTCCCTGCGCAGACTGTCCCCTGCGCAAGCCCTCCTCGCCGCCATCGCGTCGAGCCTATCGTCCAGGCGGAGGCGCGAAGCCACCAGCGGCGCCAGGGGGCGACGGACCGGTGGGAAAGCCAGCAGGCGGTGCGCCCGGCATGCCGGGGAAAGAAGGGAACGGCGGCGCGCCCGGGGCGCCCGGCGGAGGGAACGGCATGCCGGCCGGTGGCGGGAAGGGCAGACCGCCTGGCGGCGGTAGGCCGCCCGGTCCCGGTGGAAACGGTGGCGGTGGGAGGCCGCCTCTACCCGCTTGGCCCGGAGGTGCTGCATAGGGAAGAAAAGAAGGCGTTAGCAGATGGATCACGTCGCGTCGCCGCTAGGGTTATAGAGCAGGGGGGGCGGAGATCTAGATACTTACGAGGCATCCCTGCGGGGAAACCACCCGGCGGCGGCGCGCCAGGCATGCCGGGGAAGGGCGGCGGGGGCATGCCGGCGGGAAAGCTGAAGGGAGGCGGGGGGAAGGCGCCACCTGGACCGCCGGGGGGGCCGCCACCGATGCCGGCGCCGGGCGGTGGGAGGTGGTGCAGGTGAGGAGGCGGGCCGATGTTCTGGGGCTGGTTCTGGGGCAGCATGGGGTTGGCGTGGGCCTGGCCCTCGGCGGCGTAGGAAGAGGTGATGCTGTCGATAACGGACTGGGCCTTCTCGTGTCCGATTTGCTGGTAGTAGTCGACGACGTTGCGAAGGTGGTTGCGGCCGCTGTTGTGAGCCTTGCGCACGCTCATCGAGTCGTGCGTCAGGTACACGTCGCAGTAGTCGCAGAAGACTGGGAGACGGACATGTCAGTATTGCCGCGATTCGAAGCAGTAACGGGCGCGTGAGATTGAAACTTACACTTCGGCATCTTGACTGCGTGTGCTTGCCGTCTTTCTCTATCGCTACTCGTATGTGATAGGGAGGTGTATGTTAGAGAATAGGACAGCGGAGTTTATGGTGGTCGATGGTCGTCCTTCTACAGTAACGATGGTTTGCAGACGAGAAGATGAAATTCCCCAGCTTGGAGCTTCTCACAAAGAACTGGAGACGGGGACGGGATGCGCTAAGATAAACTACGTACCCACATATAGATATGTATCTATCGGGTCATCTGCACGGGCCATATCGGTTGAAACTGTGACATGCAAGGCACGGCACCTGATTGGCTAAACATTTTGCGAGCGAGAACACGTATCGAGAAGGCACGATTGATGCTGTAAAGCCGCCTTGGCCCTTCTCCCTACAAGCCATACAACCCGGATACCTACCTATAGGTAGTAAGTACTACGGACCTACGATATCCAATCCATCAGCAAAGGGAGATTGAGGTACAACGCGGATATATCCTCCTCTCCTTTTCCCGACGACGACCGCCCCAGCCGAATATCCTCCTCACAATGGCTCTACCTCGAGCATTGCTGCAGTACATCTGCAGCATCGTGCTCCTGGTCACATCCATCAACGCCCTGAAATTCGATCTAGCAGCCGATGGCAGGCAACGGTGTATACGGAACTTCGTCGCGAGGGATACGCTCGTCGTCGTCTCGGCCGTCGTGAGCGGGACCAAGGGTGACGGCCAGACCGTCAACATGCTCGTACGCTGTTCCTCCTGATCGCGGCGCTGCCTGTCGTTGGAGTATCCTGGCTGATTGGCGATCATACGTACAGATCCGTGATGCAGTCGGCAACGAGTACGGTCGTCCCAAGGATGTCGCCGGCGAGTCGAGGGTAGTGTTCACCTCGCACGCCGACGCCGCTTTCGACGTGTGCTTCGAGAATCTCCTGACGGGCGGTATGCTTCCCCTTCGCAATTCAAGAGCGAGCGTGCCCATACGTCCAAGCACATTGAAAAATAGAGCTGACATGAAACCTCTCGCCCGCTCCAGGCCGCGGAAACCCGTCCCGCCACATCGAGCTCGACGTGGACATCGGCGCCGACGCCAAGGACTGGTCGGCCATCCAGGCGACGGAGAAGCTGAAGCCGGTGGAGATGGAGATGCGGCGCATCGAGGAGATGATGGGCGAGATTGTCGGCGAGATGGACTACCTGCGCCAGCGGGAGCAGAGGCTGCGCGACACCAACGAGAGCACCAACACCCGCGTCAAGTGGTTCGGCATCGGCACGACGATGCTGCTCATCGCCCTGTGGGGTTGGCAGATTATGTACCTGCGAGCCTACTTCCGATCGAAGCACCTGATCTAGGTAGAGCTCAGGCGTGACTGCAGATGTGTGTGTGTTTGGAACATAGAATCATCAGACATTTGCGCCTATGTGCGTATCTAAGCGCTGGGTTCGGTGTCTGGGAGCAGGGAATACCGCCGGGACGCACACACGCAGGCTTAGTCCCGGAAGGGCGTATGAATGATGGGGGGCAGTATGAAACTCTTGCATGGGGAAGAATTGCTCTATGCCTGTACGTGTATTCTGTACAGGGACGCTTCTCTATTTCTACGGCGTCTAGTGAAAACCCGAAAAATGGGAATGAGGACTGCTTTGCGTGTCATTCTCGGGTCACAAAGCGATCTTTGGTTGATATCTTCTGTACAAGTACATATTACTGCTTAAACGGCCCCTTTACAAAGTTTGATAGAGTTGAAAATTGAATGCTTGCGATTGGATGGAAAGTCGCTTACCCTGTCCGGTCTGCAAAATGCCGGCAGACCGGAGCTAAACCCCGAGGTCCTGCACGGGTGAAAGTGCCGGGTCGGAGGAGAGCTCGGCATCCACCTCCCCGGCCCTTTTTTTTCTAAAAGGGGGGGGGGGCTCTGACTAAGTTAATTACTGTACTGTACACTGTAGCTTCTAGCTTTGAGCTATGTACGTTTTTCATACGTTAAATGATTTTATGTATCTCTAAGTTAGTCCAAACTACAAATACAAACACACCACTTACTACTTACTGCCCAATTGATCTACATTGTCGTATTCGAGCTCTACTTTCCTTGCCTCTACCTCACGGATACCTACATATCTACCGAGGGGCAATTGGGACAGCGAGGATCCGAGTACATTAGCTACCTAACACACACTACACACACATACACACAAGCACACATAAGCAGCACGAACACGCAACAAACATAGCTACACAATGGCATCGTCAGCCCCGCGCAGCATCTTGCGCCCAGCGGCACGGCTGTCTCTACGACGCACACATGCCTCACGACGCAACGCCGGGATCCGCGCGCTCGCGACGAAATCCGCGCTCCGGGTTCGAGAACCGCCGCCGCCGAAAGGTGGCGGGATGGGCATGGGCGTGGGCGAGCTCGAGGGCGCCAAGTTCCGCGTCGAGCCGCTGCGGCGGGTCGGCGAGGACGACAAGACCATGCGCGCACGATTGACCTGTACGCTTCTGTTTGCCCATCTCTATTCTCTCCCCATCTATCACCTCTTAACCGCACACGAGAGGGGGCTCCTATAGCTGGCTAACTAAGCTAAGCTAACAAACCTCGTCATCAAATGCAGACCAGAGCCGCAAGCGTGGCACCCTCGAGTCGGATCTCCTGCTCTCGACCTTCGCCGACGCCTACCTGCCGACCATGACGCGCGAGCAGATGACCCAGTACGACCTGTTCCTCGACGAGAACGACTGGGACATCTACTACTGGGCGACGCAGGAGCCGCCTCCCTCTTCTTCCGTCTCCGCCTCTGACGCAACTATGACGGCTGCTTCTTCTGCTGCTGCTGCTACTACCGCCGACACGGCGGAGGCCACGACTAACGCCGACGTCCGCGACTCCAGCGACGCTGACTACGGCAGCGGCGCCGAGGCGGCTCTCGCGGAGTCGAGCGCTGAAGAAGCGGAAGCGGTCTCGGGTTCCGCTACCTCTGCCGCTGCCACCGCGACGAGCACGGGGGGCATCGAGCGCACGGGAGACTCCGGTGCCGACAAGGAAGCCCCCACCGCCTCCAGCTCCTCCACCGACGCCGACGCCGCTGCTGCTGCTGCTGCTGCGGCGGCCGCGGCGGCGTCGGCGACTGAGCCCTACCGCGAGCAGGGCGAGGGTGGGTCGGTCGAGTGGGCGCAGACGGTGGGCACCTTCAAGCCGGCGTATCGGCCCGTGCCGGCGCGGTGGCGCGACAGCGAGGTGCTGCGGCTGCTGCGCGAGCACGTCAAGAACCGGGCGGCGCAGCGCGGCGGCATGGCGTTCATGCCCGAGCTTAGGCACTGAAGTTAGGTTCTGTGCTTAGTCACGCAACTAAGGGCGGCGGTGCTTCTTTTCTTGGAGGGCCGTTCTTCTAGCTTTCTTTGAGCCTTTTGGGGGGTGCGAGAGTGATGTAAGATGAGAAGGGGGGGGGGGAGGGAAATGGGCCTGATGAGAACTGCGTGTAGGTGT
>QJNU01000635.1:0-42229 GCA_004154915.1 Monosporascus ibericus
GTGTCAGACCCAGCTGAAGGTGATCAAACAGCTGGGCCTTGGCTTGGTTTGATCAGCTCCTGAAGGGAGCTTACTTTATGCGTTCTGATACAGTTTTCTCTCAGCCGCAGCTGTTTTTATGTGTATTTAAGGAGGCTTTGCTACCCTCTGTATTTAGATAGGACCTCTTAGAGGTCAACCAGATAATTCCTTCTTCTTCAGCCAAATATATGCTTCAGTGTGTGATGTCAGGGTCTCATAAGGCCCCACCAAACCAAATTACGTAACAAGTGCTCAGCTAGGATCTACTGAGCACCACTGAGCTAAGGCTGCTCAGCAGATCGACACTGAGCAGGTTGGTCAGCGGATCAACACTAAACGGACTGCTCAGCAGAAATCTACTGAGCAAGGTCGAGCAATAGCAATAGGAAGATAATATATAAATACGCTCATTATTATAACTTAGATAGATCGCCAGCTTATAATATAACTTGGTTACCCAGATTACCTTTAGCAATCTGCTATTACCAGACGTAACTATCGCATACCTTATTACTTAATTTCCCACGACACTGCTACCAACATAAACCGTACGACTTAGGTTTAATAGTTAGTTAAACCGACCAGCCGTTACACGTTACAAGCTCTTGTTCAGCAATATTATCAAACTCTAAGCAATATCCCTAACATCATGTCGTCCAGCAAGCAGCCCGCCCCTAAGGCAACCTTTAAGGTCCCAAAAGATAATACCATAGGCTCCGATAACAAAGAGACTCGACCTAATATTTCCCAGGAGGAAGCCTTACGACGACTAGACTGGCTAACTAACGCAGTCACGCAGCTCTCCAACGACAAGACCACACTTACTAACACCCTTGAGGAGACCCGCAACCAGCTAGAAGCCCAGAGAGCCGAATTAGCCAGACAGGCCACCCAGGAACAGCCCGCACAGCCAGCCCAGCCAGCCCAGCCAGCCCAGCCAGCCCAGCCAGCTCAACCAGTACAGCCCGCTCAGGCAGCCCACGGCAAGGAAGCCGGAAAAGTCCTAAAGCCTACCAAACCCGACCCCTTTAACGGAACTACCACCAAGCTACAACAGTTTCTTACAGAATGTCGCGCATACTTTAAGTACTTCCCAATCAGGCTTACAACGCCCACCTCCCGAGTCCAGTTCGCTGTAGGACAACTAACCGGAAACGCGGCCACTTGGTTTAAGCCCGTCCTCCGTAAATAAGTTACCAGCCCCCCTGAACAAAGGTCTGCAGAAACCACGGCAATCTATAACGACTATAAAAGATTCGAGGAAGAACTTAAGAAAGCATTCGAAATAGTAAACGAAAAAACAAAGGCCGAAAACAAGATCAAGGACCTAAAGCAAAAAGGATCAGCTTCTGGATACGGCAACAACTTCGTCCAGTTAGCATCGAAGATCAACTGGGGATAAGAAGCACTAATAACCACGTTCTTTAACGGCATAAAAAAAGAAGTCCAAAGGGACTTATTCAAGGATGAACACCCCGAAAGATTGGTGGATTACATCGCCATGGCAGTCAAAATCGACGACCGACAATACGCTTAGAGGACCCGAAACTCCAAGGACCGGCAAAATAATAAGCCAAGGCATTCACCTAATATCAGCACGCCACGAGGAACGAATACATCCCATGGAACAGCACCTGGACCCATGGAGATAAAAGCAGTACAACAACAGGACCGACGCCAGATTCAGTGCTACAACTACAACAAGATGGGACATAAGGCCTACCAATGCAAAAAGCCCAAGAGACAGCAACAGAACACCTGGACACCGGTTCCCCAAGGACCACCTCGAAACAACAGAAGTAATAATAAGCCGATCAACATAATCAGGGTCAGAGACGACCACAACCCCCCTAAGGAAGTACAACAGGGACTCCAGAAGGCAAAGAAACTATCTCAAGCAGCTATCCAGGAACAACAAACCCCTACTACAGGACCTACAGTAACCCAGTAACTAAAGGAACACAACGGATGGAAGGAGCTTACAAAAGACAAGCTACTTTCCCGTTCCCAACAGAAACGGCAACAGCGGTACGAACAGTTAGAGCTAAATGCATAGATCAAGGAGTACCAAGGTTAGGATAAAGCCCTACTACCAGGACAGCCAGACCGACACGGAAAACTTCATACTATTCACTGCAGACGCACCCATTGCCCAAGACATATGGAAAAACAGCAGTACATCGAAAAGCGAATTACACGGATATACAACCAAGGATTCGATTTCCGCAATCAGACCGGAAAGAATCCCAGGGATCAACGATGGTACAGGCATCTAAAAACATACGCCCCTCAGGACACCATCGATATCATCACGGCAGCATCAAGCTGGCCGGAAGGAAAGAATTGCCCTAACGAAGACCCTATATGCCATTTCGGATGGTGCGATCACAAGACAAAAGATGAATGGATCCACCAGACGGTTATAAAGGCATCACTAAAGGTAATCAACAACCTAAGCTTCCGACTAACCTTTACGGACGACCCGGAGAAACGACGAAAAATTCAGACAAAGATCCAGAAGCGAAACAAGAACATGAGGCAATATGATGCCCAGTTCCAAGCACGACAAAGGGGGCAAAAAGACCCCGAACCAGAACACATCAGCAAAAAAGACTTCCAAACATAAGTCCTCCTACTCGAAGGCCAGCTACGCCGACAGGAAAAACAGTTAAAACAATTACAGGCCCTTAATCAACAGAATCAAAAGCGCATCAAGGCGCTAAAGGACGATTTAAAAGGCAGGCGCCACCTATAAGAAAGCCGCAGGATGGTGAAACCCGAAAAAGCCAGCAAAAGCTTCCCAAAAGGGCTTTAAACGCGGCGATAGGAGCCAAGAACGACCCTATCACCCTGCAAATACGAATTAAAACACATTGGTTCACCGTATTTATGGACTACGGAGTAACAGGAGGTAATTACATCACACCGGATATAATTAACCAACTCAGGCTACCATGGAAAGAAAAGATAAAACCCTACATCGCCGAGAACGCAAAAGGTCAGGCATTTACCTACGACAATGGAAAGATCACCCGCAAGATTAATCACCTCGAAATCTTCGTTAAAGGACGAAACCAGACAGCAAACTTCGACATCGTTCCAATAAGGAACTACGACATAATCCTCGGAAAACCATAGTTATACCAGTATAACCCCTTGATCGATTAAATAACTGGCCAGGTAAAGTTCGCTTCACACCCCCTCGACAGGAAGAAAGAAAACACGAAAAGATCTTAACACTTAATCGATAATAGCGACAAGTACAGACATAAGGACACAACAGAAACCTCACCACCTACAGAAACAAAACACAAAAAAGAGCAAGGGCATCATAAAAAAATACGACGTATCATCGCTACCATCAGAAGTAAGTTGCGAAAGATAGACGATCACCTACAGCATCAGCCCCCAAAGCCAGAAACAATGGCCAACGTACCTTCACAATACCATAAATATAAACGACTGTTTCGAAAAAAATTCGAGACGAAACTACCAGCATATAATAAATAGGACCATGGGATAATTCTTAAAAAAGGAACATCGACCAGATTCTATCCGATCTATAACCTTAACGAAACAGAATTACAAACATTACGTAAATACCTTAAAGACAAGCTTAAAAAAGGTCATATACAACGCTCCAACTCATCAGCCGGATATCCCATGTTCTTTGTACCAAGGAAAAACGGAAAGCTACGCCTAGTCATCGACTACAGACAGCTAAACGACATAACAGCCAAGGATAGGACGCCGCTACCCCTGATCAATAAAATGAAGGACCGCCTTCATGGAGCAAAATGGTTCACAAGCCTAGATCTTAAAGAAAGATATAATCAGATACGCATCAGACCAGGACACGAATGGAAAACAGCCTTTAGGATGAAGTACGGACTTTTTAAGTACCTCGTTATGCCCTTCGGACTTACGAACGCACCAGCAACCTTTCAGCGAATAATTAACCATATACTCAGGGAGTACCTGGATATCTTCGTTATTTGTTATCTCGACGACATTCTCATTTACTCGAAGAGCGAAAAGGAACATGCAGGACACGTTCATAAAGTTCTTCAAACCCTACAGGACGCAAACCTACTGGTTAATACAGAAAAGAGCCAGTTCCATACGCAAGAAATAAAATTCCTAGAACACATCATCACCCCAGAATACATCAGAATAAACCCCAAGAAAATCGCTGCAATACAAGAGTAGGAGAGGCCCACTACAGTCAAAAAAGTACAAGCCTTCCTCGGATTTGCTAACTACTATAGGAAGTTCATTCAGTACTTCAGCAAAATAGCTACACCACTATCAAACCTGACAAGAAAAGGAAACGAATTCCAGTAAACAACAGAGACAGAAAAAGCTTTCCAGAAAATCAAGGACGCGATTACCAGTAAGCCAGTACTGATCATATACGACCCAAGCCGCCCAGTTGAGCTTAAAACCGACGCTTCAAACTACGCTTTAGGCGCAGTAATTAAACACCGCGATAATTAAGGCAACCTACACCCTATCGCCTTCTACTCCTATAAATTAAAGGGAGCAGAGTTAAATTACGCCATTCCCGACAAAGAATTCATAGCTATTATCAAGGCTTTTCGAGAATTCAGACATTACCTTAAGGGAAACCTTCACCAAGTTAAGATATATACAAACCACAAGAACCTTACTCGCTTTACCACCACCAGAGAGCTAACAGGACGTCAACTACGCTACGCCGAAGAACTAGCAGAATACAACTTCGTCATTATCCATCAAAAAGGATCAGAAAATGGCAGAGCAAACGCGCTAAGTCGAAGACCAAACCTAAAGGAAAAGATAATCAAGGTTAATCACCAAATCTTCGACACCACGCCAGATGGATACCTGCAACCACAACAGATAGCAACGATCAGAATAACACCTCCTAATCTACACCAGAAAATCCAGGAACACAACGACAGCCTACTTAAGGAACAAAGAATAAAAAAAACACAAGTCCCAAAGAAATACCAGGAGATACTAGTACGAGACATACACGAACATCAGTTACATAAACACCCAGGGATCCACAAGACCTTAAAACGAATACAACGCACCTATTACTTTCCTAAAATAAAATCAGTAATGAAAAAGGTACGACAACAATGCCACATATGCAACAAGGCAAAGGCTCGACGACATAAGCCATACGGAGAACTACAGCCATTACTAGTCGCAGAACGACCATAAGATTCAGTTACTTTTAATTTTATCACCAAGCTTCCATTATCAAAAAACCCAGCTACGGGCATACACTACGACAGCATCTTTATAATCGTTAACCGATTCACGAAACTTTCTTATTTCTTACCATATAATAAGGATACGGACGCAAAGCAACTGGCATACATCTTTTTAAGACATATCTTAGGAGTACACGGATTACCAACAGAAATCATCTCAAATAAAGGAACGACATTCACTTCGAAATTTTAACAAGGACTTATGGCGCAACTAGGCTTAAATCATAAGCTGTCTAACGCATTCAGACCCCAGACAAACGGACAGACAAAAAGAACCAACCAAACACTGGAAACCTACTTACGATGCTACATTAATTACAAACAGAATGATTAGGTTCAAAGGTTACCTATCGCACAACTAGCCTATAACACTAGCTATTATGAAAGCATTAAAACGACTCCAGCAAACGCTAACTTTGATTTTACACCAGAAGTCTACAAAGAAACACGCAAAGGACCTGTCAACGTTAAAGCAATCCTTATATCAGAACAACTCAAGCAACTACACGCAGAAATAAAGATAGAACTCGAATTCGTACGCAACCAAATAAAGAAGTACTACAACCAGAAAAGGTTAAAGGGACCAACCTTCCAGGAGGGAAAGATGGTTTACCTAGCCACCAAAAACATCCAAACCAAAAAACCAAACAAAAAACTTGATTTCAAGTACATCGGCCCATACAAAATCACCAAGAAAATTTCAGAAAATAACTACCAATTGGAACTACCACCCAAAGTCAAACTCCACCCAATCTTTCACGTTTCCTTACTCGAATCAGCAGCAGACACCATCAAAGTTAATACAAGGTATAAAGAAGAAGTGGAAAAGGATATACCAACGTACGAAATAAAAAGAATCCTGGACATACGCAAAAAGGATAAACTTACCGAATATCTGGTCAAATGGAAAAATTACCCAGACTCCGAAAACACCTAAGAACCCGCCAAAAATCTTATAAGCGCCCAGCGCCTTCTAAAGGATTTTCACCAGCGACACCGGGGTTACCAAAGATAATGGCATCCCAGTCCACGTTCCCAAGGGAACTAGGGGGAGACCAGTT
Organism: Monosporascus ibericus; assembly: GCA_004154915.1. Taxonomy (NCBI): domain Eukaryota; kingdom Fungi; phylum Ascomycota; class Sordariomycetes; order Xylariales; genus Monosporascus; species Monosporascus ibericus. The sequence continues at coordinate 6,347 of QJNU01000635.1, forward strand.
AACGTTGTCGATCGCAGGCCAATTAATCGAACCAGCGAGCGGGGCCAGTACCGCCATAGAAGTTTCGGCGTTAGCCCGCTCCTGCCGTTTTTACTCCTCCAACTCCTCCAACGATTGCAGTTCCCGCTGCACCATCTTTACACCCTTGGAACGAAAAAGTGCCTTTTGTTTCCGTAGACGAATTAACCGCGCGACGGTTTTATTTATTTCTTATTAATAACGTTTTTATAACTCCAAGAAACGCTTCTTAGCTAATACTTCCTCTCGCTCCAGCCGTTGGTTTTCAGCACGAATGTTTTTTAATAATGAAAAAGGAACGCCGGTCCCGTCACAAGGACAACCACGCCTAACGCAAGCCTTACATTTAAAAACGTTTTCCATCATTTCGTATTTCCAGTCCTTAAAGAAACATAAGGAACACGGTATGACTTCGAAACTATACTCGTCAAAAATAAGTAACAAGTTCCGACGACGGTCGATAGATGAAAAACCCTGGTAACTATTCTTAATAACACGACCCGACATCTTAAACACATAATACTTACCAGGAGGGAAAATAAAAAATTTCGAAGACAAGATTCTTAAAGGGGGAAAATCGTGTCACGACCTAACCAAACGTAACCCGGGGAACGGTCGAACCAAGGACCCCGAGGCCTTACCAAACCAAATCACGTGACAAATACTCAGCTAAAATCTACTAAGCACCACTAAGCTAAGGCTGCTCAGCAGATCAATATTAAGCAGGTTGGTTAACGGATTAACACTAAGCGGACTGCTTAGCAGAAATCTACTGAGCAAGGTTAAGCAATAACAATAGGAAGATAATATATAAATACGCTCATTATTATAACTTAGATAGATCGCCAGCTTATAATACAACTTGGTTACCCAGATTACCTTTGGCAATCTGCTATTACCAAACGTAACTATCGCATACCTTATTACTTAGTTTCCCACGACACTACTGCCAACATAAACCGTACGACTTAGGTTTAATAGTTAGTTAAACCGACCAGCCGTCACAATATGTGTTGGATATCAGGGGTCTTAAGATAGAGGACGCCACGGAGATTACTTATGGCTCAGGGTAGGGATTACACCAACCACACCTATTAGTATGACCCCCAACCGACGCAGTTAAAAGGTCTCCAAAATAAATACAATAACACAACTGATACCCCCTACATTAGGCAATAACTACGCACTTATTCAATCCTGTCTTTTGGCGTAATAGCGGATTTAATAATTAAAAGTCTCATTTACTAAAAGATTAATCGAGTATATAACTAATACGCTTAACTTATTTAAAATATATTCATTTTAAACGATAATATTAATCCTAATTACTTTATCGGTGTTATAGAACACCTTTAGAAACTGGGAATTATAAAAAACGGAATTCCGAAAACAAGCCAACAACCTAAACGTATTGGAAGTTATCGATCCTAAAAGCAACAATATATAACCCAGCTAACAAAAAAAGCTAAAAATATAGGACTTCCCAAAGATAACGTGCGTACAGTACCGAAATAATAATTTAGCGATACGATTATTATAGGAACCAACTAATAAAACGACGTTAACGAATTTACAAACCTAGCAAATTTAACCGCTGCGGGTTAAAAAGCTTATTTCCAAACCCGGAGTAAATTTATATACAGAGACAAAAAATATCATCATACCCGAAAATTTTTAAAAAAGGCTATTTAACTGGGTTATATTGTCGGTATCACCGATTATACAGGAAACCGCCCTATTACCAGGCCAGAACCTCCAGAATTGGTATGTAACGTTAGCCGCCTCCGAGAAGATATATAAGAACGACCTGGCTAGTAATATCCACAATTAATATCGCTAATGCCTTAAACTCCATATTAAGTTATCTAAAAAGGGAAAGAAATGGATATAAAAATGGGAAAGAATTATGGCTGGCCAAAAGCCGAAAGCAAAAAATGCCCGAAATAATTAATTATCGTATATAAGCTAAGGATTTACTAACAGTTATAGCTTTAATCCTGGATAATTAGGTTTTGAACTTTCGAATAATTCGCAAAAATAATATTACGAACGCAACCTTTTTATACCTAAAAGTTATAATTGATATCCGAGACGAATAGATAGCGATATACTTTTATAAAGCCCCAAAAAGATATAAACGTAATTTTCCTAGCTCTTTAAAAGAAAAAAGGAAAGCCGATTAAAGAAAAAAACGGTTAAAAGGCTAATCCTATCGAATAAGCGACCGGAGATAATTCCCGCCAATTCCGAAAAGGAGGTAAAGAAAGCTTTTAAAATAATAAAGGCCCAAAAAAGAAGATTATATGACGAATTAAAACGGAAGCGTTAGGAATCTAACGTAAAGGTAAAAAACAGAAAGCGCTACCGCGTATACCTACAGATCCACCCGCTTCCGTAATACTTTTACGTATTTCCAAAGAATGCTTCTTCTAGATAAAGATCTAATTTCCGGATACGAAAGCTAATTAAATAACGAATGGTAATGGATTCAATATTAAAAAACGAAATCCGATATTTAAAAAAGAAGCTGGAGGAAAAATATAGCAGCTAATTTCTTCAAGGGGTTGTAAAGAAAACGAAACTTACTTTCTAATATAGCATATATAGAAGAAAGGAGCCTTTAATTTATGTACTTATCTCTTAAAGAACTTAGCCATTCTCGATTTAAGTATAACCCTCCGTATTTTCAATATTATTATTCGATTTCTTAACAATAAAAAAGCCTTACCGGGTAAATTTATATACGCAAAGGTATGCGAATCCTAAGTATAAGCTACGGAAAAGTTAATATTAAATTCGAAAGCCTAAGGAATTTTCGATTATACGATTGTATAACGCAACTTATTACGAAAACCTTGCTTATAATTTAATATCCCTCCGCTTATTACGGAAAAAAGGGTATTATTAGGATAACAAAATTCCTAATAACTTTTTACGTCGAAAAAATGATTCCTTTCTTTTTGTTACTTAATTAATAGCTGGGGCCAGTTTATGATCGAAAGCGTCCTCACAAACATAGCCAAAGCGTTATTCGGAATTCGTTACAATAAGTTTAACTTCTGGACTAAAAGACCTCCGAACGTTAATTCGCTAAAGATTTGACACCTACGGTCAGAACATTCGGGCCTAAAAGTCCTAAACCACCTTACCGATTATTTTAAGGAGGTGCGGGTTAAGGGGCCAACTATTATAGATTATAACGCTTACGGATATTTAAAAGCAAAAAGGTAGAATAAACGAAAACCTTAGAAAAGACCGCTTAAAGCAGGACAAACATTTACGGTTAACTTTTTCGATTTCGAAAAAGCTCCCTAAGGACATAAAAGCCTTATATTACTTACTAATCGATACTCCGGATATATATTCGACCTTTACCTTAAGAACCGAAAAGCTAAAACCTTTATAAAGATATTCCAATACTTTTTAAGGGTAATGGCTTACCAAAATCAACTACTGCCAAAGAGTTTCGAATAAGATAACAGAATTATTAGGAAAATTAAAATTCTAAGCTTCCTTCGAAATAAAAGATATATACGTTGCAAGCTTTGCAAGTTATATACGTAGTTATAAAATAATGCCGCAAAACGTTCCGAGGGTGCAATTAAAAAAAAAGCTTAAATTATAAAACAAAGGGCAAAATTGCCAGCCTTCTTAGAGGTGGAAATTTATAAAGCAACGGTATGTCTTTATAACCGAACCCTAAATACCTTTTCTTTAGCAATTACTATATAAATGCTTTTATATTTACCTTACCTTTAAGGATAACATAATCCTTGAGGACCGTAAATTATATCAAGTAGACCTTAAAACATATAGCTATAAGGCGTACGCTATATCCGGAAACGTAATCCATAAAAAGAACTAATCATAGAGATTAAACCTTAAAATATGGATAAAATATTTATTCGGTATAACTTAACAAATATTTATTAGGTATACAGTCCATTAACCAATAAGATTTATATTATACGGAATATTATCTTTAACGAAAAAAGGTTCTTTACTAGAAACGTTAAAAACTTACAAAACGACTTCGTATATATTTCCGAAAAAGGCTTAACTACCTTATTACAGATCTTTCGGGTATTTATTCCAACCTAAAGTTCCAGCTTATCGAGCCAAAAAAAGGTTAGAGATTTTAATAAATTATAAGAGCACGAAAACAAAATAAAGGCAATATCCAGTAACGATTAACCTAAAATATAAACCTAAAATGTTTCCGATACCGCATATAGTATTAGGCTTAATTACCCTTATATTACAGCTATATTCGAACTACTTTTAACTTTAAACTTTACTCCCTTACCTATAATAGCATTAGTAACCGTTATTATTAAAAAGCTTACATAACGTTAGAAAAGTGCAAATTATCTAGTTTAGCGAAAAAGTAATAAACTTAATGGCTGCCGGTATTAAAATAAGATAACGACGTTAGGTATCTCCCCGCTGATAATTCCGGCTAAAAATGATCTTCGGGTTATAAAATAATGCCGTATAAATTGGGAAGTAACGTTTAACGCAGGTAGAAAGGCTACCCTAAACGGTACGCTAAATAATAAGCAGATAAGTAAGGCAAAGCTTCCGAAGCTTCTTAATCAGCTTACTACACACCCTAATAATAATGAATTTAACCGTTAAAATAACCCCAGCCCAAGAAGACAAGGCAGAATATATCGGCGAAACTTGCTACTACTGCTAAAAAGGCATGATAACCTAAAATCTTATCCCATAGGAAAAGGTTTCCTTAGAACAGAACGTGCTTACTTATAAAGCTATTTTAAAATGGTTACGTAAATTAAAGCTAATAAAGATAAGGCCAAGGGTTACCAATTATTAAACTACATGTAAGTATACGTATACAAGTTTAATAAACCCGGATAATTCCTTAAGTATAAAGCCCGCTTTATAATACAAGGTAATTAGCAAACTAAATCCATACTCGAAAATACGTATACGTTAACCCTAACAAAAAGCCCTTTTAGAATATTTATAACTATAGCTACCCGTTTCGATTTAAAGCTGATTTAATACGACTTAATAAACGCATTCGTTAATACGACTTTGCTATACGATATATTTATAAGGATACCCTCAGTGTATAAAAAACGAAGGAAAGTCCTCTACCTATGAAAGCCTCTATACGGACTTCGAAAAGCATCTTTATTATAACAGAAAGAATTTATTACTATATTAAAAAAGCTAGGATTTAAACTTAGTTCTTACGAACTTGGCTACCTCCTTAAAAATGAGGTTTTATCTTTTTTTACGTTAATGATATAATATTAGGTTACCGCAAAAAGAAAAACAATCCGACGTAAACGTTATTATGGCGAAGCTGTAATTTATTTATTACCTAATAAATGGAAATAAACTGTAATAATTACTTAGAATAAAGGTTATCAAAAATGAAAAAAGTAATTAATTTAACTGTCTTAATTTAATTACGTTAATAAACTTGTTAATGTTATTTTTAAAAAAGACGGACTATTTCCCCGGATACTTATAAAACATAAGGAATTAATTCCTTTAAATAGCAAAGTAATTATAAGTTCGATTAATAAGTATTAACGAAAAGCTAGATCGATTTTATATATAGCGGTTTTTACTTGGCCCGGTATTACCTTTGCCGCTTTTCGTTTATCCCGCTTTAACATAAATCCCAGCGATAAATATTACGATACCGCTTAACATTTGTTCAAAGGTTTATTCGGAGCGAAAACGTTCGCTTTATAGCTCGGGGGTAAAAATACTTTCAACATTTAGAGCGACGCCTTCTCCGCTAATAATAATATCAATCGAAAAAGCTTTTAAGCATACGTAATAAAGTTGTTTAATAAAGTGAGTAAATGGTAAGCGAATAAGTAAAACATAGTAACTACTTTTATAATAAAAGCGGAGTTACTATCCTTTGCTCAGGCTCCGAAAAAGATTATGTTCGCCTTACGGTTAATTAAAAGGCTGAAAATATAATTAAAAAACCCCAGGATAAATCTATGGTATGATAACGAACAGAATATACGTTTTGTTAACGCCGACATCGCCCAGCTACAAATAAAGCTTAGGTATATTAATATCCAGAACTATTAGCTCCGACAAGCAAATATTTAATACCAGATCAAAGTAGATTATACCTTTACATATAACATAGTGGCAGATGGGTTAATTAACGTTCTATCGGAGAAAGAGTTTAACGAGTTTAGGCAACAGATTTTGCTGGTGGATATAAAGGAAAAGATCGAGGTGAGGAAATTGCGAAAGTTGCGGCAGGAGGACCTTAATAAAATGGAAAATCAACATTATGGAGGAAAATCACCTGGATAGATCTTAGAATCCAGAATCCCATAACAGGTTAACCAGCTTCGAAGGAAGCAGTTTAAGGGGGTATATTAGATATTAAAGGTCCTAAGATAAAGGACGCCACGGAGAGTACCTGTGGCTCAAGGTAAAGATTACACCAGCCATACCTATTAATATGAACCCCGACTAACGCGGTCAGAAGGACTGCAAGATAAATACAACAACACAACTAATATCCCCTACATTTGGCAATAACTGCGCACTTATTAAATCCTGTCTTTTAACGCAGTGGCGTGTTCAACAATATGTGCCGTGGTTAAGCTACTTAACACTGTACGCGTGCAACAGTACACGTATTTAGCCTAATATAATAACATAACTAATTTTCCCAATATCTAACAGTTAAAAGTTTTATTCGTTTAATTAATATAAAATATTAATTAATCAACTATTATTAAAACGATTTACGCTTCATATTAATGAAAATGATTAACATATTTTAATACTAATAATCAAGACCCTATAGTCGATATCCTAAATTATTTACTAGGAACCCAAAGGTGAGAATCGCTTTAAGGGCGAATTATAATTTAAAACGTAAGCGTTTGATATTTATGATTTTATCGATCGTAATTATTTACGTTGGTAACTTATTAAACTTATAAAACCCGATATAGCTTTATATCCAAAAAAAAAAAAGAATTCGTTTTTAAACACGAAATACTACTGTATCTTGCTGCAATATAACTAAAAAGGTCATTTATATTAATTATCCTACGAAGGCTCTTAAAAATAGCGCCGGAAAGTAAATAAACTTATAATTAATAGTTTATAATATATATTTATAAAGATGAGAAGTATAATACCCTTTGTGAGGGTATTAACAACCTTACGAAATAGGTCTTGGGATTTATATTTTTAGCCATTAAAGAAATAAATCTTTTTCAAGAAAGAACGTACGGGAATAGTGGGCTAAGTTGGTTAAGTCCGGCAAAGTATATGATAACAGGATATTAAGTAATACCTAACGAAAATACCGCGAAGATTTAAAATAAAGATTAAAGTTGAGCAAAAGGCTAAACGAATAGATCGTGAAATAGCAAGAAATCATAGCCTAGAAATAACGCAATCATATTTCAGAAACGAATATAACGATTATAAAGGCTAACGACTTTTATACAGTTGTGGCTCTTATTATAAAGACCCAAATAATAACATTTAGAATGGTAAAGAAAGTAAAGATTAATAATAATGCAATTAGTTTTTAAAACATAGCAGCTAATCTTTTAAATTATTAGGTTATAATATATCAACTATTTATATAGAAAAACCTTAAGGTAACATCTTTTTCGTTCTAAGAAGGTTGCGTAAATTCTATTCATTAGAATAACCTTAATTAAAAAGAAATTAAGTTTATTAACCTTTAACTATAAAGAAGAATTTCGGCATACCCAAACGAGATAATCGTAAAGGCTTTTATACGGACCGAAGCGTTAGCAAGCGAAAACGTTAAGAGTTAAACATATAAACCATACGGTATAACGCGTAGTTCAGCAATTATTACAGGTTAACCTCATGCTATTATGCATTCCTCAACATAGTTTAAAGGGTTTCCGACTTAATAAAGGGTTAAAACCTTTCGTTCGAAACCGAATAGCTACCAATTAATTTAATTAATTCGTTATCAAAAGATTAAGGCAGTTATTTCTTATATAACTCTTGTTACTTATAAACCAAACGTTAACTTCTGAACAAAAAGACCATTACCTACAGGTAACAGTACCATGTAACACCTACGCCTAGGCTATCCAAGGCCTAAAATGATCGCCTAGTTATAATTCCATACTAAGAGAATCCGATTAAAAGGTCTTACAACAATCGCCTATTATGATTATAAGAAGGCGAAAGCGAAAACGTAAATACGCCGCAAGCCTCTAAAGGGAATACTGCGATTAGGATAGAGAATCGCCTTCGATTTTATTAACTTCGAAAAAGACCTTGAAAATATAAATACGTCATAGTCGCTACCAATAGATACTTAGGTTTTATTTGAGATATTTACTTAGACACCCGAGACCAAGATATATTAATTATAACGTTTCGATATTTCTTAAAAACTAAAGAAATTAAAAGAAATTTCTTTTATATGTAATCGACTATAATAACGAAATCTTACAGAATTACTAACTTCGAAATATACATTAGTTGCCTCCTTTCAATATCAGATTAAAGTCCTTAGCATTATATACCCAGGCCCAAAACCGGGGTACAAAACATTTAAGGGGTATAATTAAGAAGAAAACGATTACGATGCGAGGTAGTATTAAGTTATTAATGTTTTTATTTATATATACTTTAAAAGCGGCAATATATCTATATAATCATAGCCTTAAATATTCTCCTTTTTAGCAAGCGTATATAAGGTTTATTATATTTATCTAATCTATAAAAACGTCCTTACAATATTTAATTGGAAGGCTTAACAGGCTGACTTACGTCTCTAAAGGTATACGGCCGACGTTGAAAGAATTACCGCCATAAAGAAAGAATAAAGGCTTTAAAAATTAAATCCTAAAGTATGCATTAATTTCCATATCGGTTCCCGATTAATACATATTTATGAAATTTAAAACCCCTTAACGAATAGAATTGTCGCTATTTAAATTGAACAATCTGACGAAAAGACTAATTCTTTTAATAATATTCAAACCTTAAAAACAACTTTTACGTTATAAAAAACGAGTTATAAATTCTGCTATCATAAGTAGAAATACTTACTCAAACTAATAGCCACTTGATACATATTTAAGAAAAGGATAGAAGCTTAAGCGGGCTTTAATTACCGGCTATATTGAAAGAATAATTTTAAAGTAGCAAAAGCGAAAAAGACGTCCGGAATAAAAGAACGCAAGCTTATTCGTATACAATTCATTATCTTTACACGACCGCTTTATTTGAACCATTTCCGACTATTAGAATATTACCGCTATTAACGTTATATTAACAACTATTACAATTAATACGCCGGAAGAAGTAATACACGTAGCTTTAGGTTTCCGTCCTTTTGTTTAATATAAAGTAGTGGTAAAAAGCAAAAGTACCTTACGGGTTATAAACGTAAGCTTTCCGTACGTTCCGAACCGAAAAGGTATTATTAAAAACTACCATAAAATCTTAAAGGTCGTATTTAATATAGGACGAATAACTCACTTTATAGGTACGCGTAATAACTGGCCGGTAAGTTACTATCATATCCAAGCTAGCCCTAAGAGGGGGAAGGGGACATATAACTAACGGCGCCCTAAGTGCTCCAAGGGAACTTAGACTATTACTGACCTTTTGGCGCAGTAGCTAACAGCGCGGCGGCCGTAACAGTTACGGAAGTTTAAGGAAATTAAAAACTGGAAATATATACCGTCCTAATCGGAAAGGCTTTAATATATCAAAAATGAAAACGTTATTTAAGTTATTAAACCGGGTATATCGGCGAAACTTACCGCTAACGTTACGAAGCCATAAAAAGCTAAGTACATACCAGTTAAGGAAAAGGTCACGTAATACCGAAACGGTTTACTTATAAAGTTCAAAGGAAATAAAATCCTAAAAGGTTATTAATTAATCGTTTATTTAAAGGAAACACGTGCTAAAACGTATATAAGCATACGTTTATAAGTTTAAGAAGTATGGTGAATTCCAAAAACATAAGGCCCGTTTTGTTATACAAGGTAATTAATAGCTTAAAAATGCAGATAGCAATATATACGCATTTACATTCGTTCAAAGGTTGGTTTAACCTTTAATTATTATTACGGCAAGGTTTAACCTAAAGCTTAAATGGTATAACTTTATAAACGCTTTCGTTAACGCGAACATATTTTATAAAATATATATAAAAACGCCCTTAAGATATTTATAACATAACAAGATAATCTTAATTGGGAAGGCATTATACGGATTAAAGAAAGCCCTTTTGCTTTAACAGAAGGACTTTACTAATATATTTAAGAATTTAGAATTAAGCCCTGTTGTTTATAAACCTTGTTGTTTTATTCATTAAGGCATATCCTTTTTTGTACGTCGACGATATTATCGTTACGTAAAGCAAATAATATTAGGATTTCGTTAATTAATTAATTTAATAAATACAGGAACGATATACGCTTATAGCGGGTCAGGGTTTATAGTGGTTCCTCGGGATCGAACTGATTAGAAACAGACTTTACAAGAAAGTCTGGTTATCTTGATCCGGATTTATAAATAACCTCGTTAACCTAATTATTCAAGAAATTTTAAATAGTTTTCTAAAGACGTTAATAACGAACGTTAAGTTATTACTGAATTTTGATTTGGCCTATTTAGGCTTAGTTAACAAATATTAAAAAACGATCGGTGTTATTCTCTACATTGTTCTTAATAGGCGACTAAATATATCCTTTATAATATCCCGACTTGTACCATTTAACATAAACCTTAATAACGTATATTATAAACCAGCTGATCGGGTTACATTGTACTTTATCGGGACCAAAACGTTAATGTTATAGTTTGGTAATAAGGATTTAACATATGCCTAAAGTAACACCTTCTTTACGGACAATATAGTCAATCGAAAAAGTTCTTAAGCTTATATAATGAAATTGTTCAGAGAAGTGATAAAATGGCGGGCGAATAAGCAAGATGTAGTAATTATCTTTATAACCGAAGCAAAGTTATTATTTTATATATAGGTTGCTAAAAGAGCTTTATTTAGCTTTCGATTAATTAAAGAACTGAGAGGCGGTTTTAACATAGGACCGTTAAATATATGGTACGATAATTCACAGATTATGCGGCTAGTTAAGGCCGATATAGCATTTCTATAAATAAAGTGACGGCATATGAAGATATATCATTATTAGCTGCGAAAGGTAGCAAAAAGGGACCTGATTAAAGTGAATTATACATTTACGAGTAATATGTTAATTAACGCATTAATTAAAGCTCTTTTACGAAATGCCTTAAGGCACTTTAAAGAGCAGCTAAAATTAGTCGATATCATAAAACCCTTAAACCAGTAAAAGAAAGCTTCAAAGGTTGTTATGAACGCAAAGTTAACTAATTAGGAAGATTTAATCGCTGGAGGGGACGTGGAATGGATAGCTATGGTTTTAGGAAGTGATAAAGTATGGCTATTAACGCCGTAAAAATTTAAGGTGTTAAAGGGGTATGTCAGCTAGCTTGGGGGTACGTAACGCACCCCAGATACGGAAAGGTTACCTATTAATCGGCCAACACATATTCCGTGGCTAAGCTATTTAACGCTATACGCGTATAACAGCAAACGTATTTAATTTAATATAATAACAGAACTGATGTTCCTTATATCTAACACGTAGCGCACCCCATGTACGGAAGGGTTACCTGCTGATCGGCGCATATATGATCCGTAGGTAAGATACTTAAAGTTATGGGCGTATTACAACATCAGAAACTAGCCTAATATAATATAACAACTAATATCCCCTATATCTGACAATTAAAAGCCTTATTCGCTTAATTTACTTTATATATCAATTTATTAACTATTATTACAATCATATAACGTCTTACACCACTTCTCCGGACATACTACTACTCCGGACAGCATTTGGCACCTCGGCATAACGTAACCAAATAACTTAACTATAACACATTAAATCAACTTCAATTAATCAAGTACTTCTTTGCTAACTGTATCTCCAGCTTCTTTTCAAGTCTGCACATTATATCAAGGTTTGTTACGAACGCCATATTACCATTCCATCCTTCTAGCCGTCTTGCGACAGCTACCTTCGGCAGCTATTAACAGCATTTTCTAACCACTGCCTTTTCTGGCGGCTAAAAGAACTTGTTTATCCCATATAGCAAGTGTTCCTTTATATTGGAAACGTTTGTTTTAATCCTTTAATTGCGTAGGATCGAGTTGTTGTGAAATAAAGCCCGACACGCTTTGCGATGCGCGCTGCAAACATCCTAACGCGCCCTGTAACACGCCCCCCAACACGCTCCCCGATGCATTCTGTGACGCATATCTTTAACGTATTATAGCCGGACAGGAAATGCTGGCGTATCTGGGTTAAGAATTCGGTTGATAATAGTTTTATTTGTCGGGCGGCTGTAATTGGTACGAATAGGGCTAATATTAGCTTAAACGCGTTGGAAGATAAGCGGTCGCACACGGGTTAAGAAGAAGGAATGGCAATATGGCGTCCGCAACAAGCCTTGATATAATGTGCAGACTTGCAAAGAAGCTGGAGATACAGTTAGCAAAGAAGCACTTGATTAATTGAAGTTAATTTAATATGTTATGGTTGAGTTATTTGGTTGCGTTATTCCGAGGTGCCAAATGCTGTCCGGAGTAGTGGTATGTCCTAAGAAGTGGTGTGGGAAGTTAAGCTATATATTAATAACAATTATTTATATACTTTAAAAAGAACAATAACAACCGTACCGTTAACGGCCTTGAATATTTACCAAAGACCAAAAAACGAACATCGTTTTAAAAGTAAAGTCTAATCCAAAATACGCGCTCTTAATATTTAATACTTGATCGATCTTAACCAGGCACTTTAATAACCTATCAAACTTACAAAATCCGAAATAACCTTTTATCCAAAAAGGCTAATGCGTGCTCCGACGTAAACGAACACCCTGTTAATAATAAGAACTGTCAAAAAAGGAATTATATGAATTACCTAATAAACACGCTTAGAATAACGACTAAAGGGAGATAAACCTGTATTTAAGACTCTACGAAATATACATATATAAATGAGAAATCGGAGACCTTTTACAAAGTATTTAAACAATCTAACGAATTAAGTTTTAAAATTAATATCTCCAGCATTTAAAAAATATACCTTTTTCTAGAAAGATATTTACGAAAAGTGTAACGGCTGGACGGTTTAACCAATGAAATGGTATAGGGTGCAGGATGGGTGCAGCTGTAGCTCTGCTACAACAAAGCTGCACCACTCTTTCTAGTTGCTTCCATTTGCTTCGCCGGTGGGCTCCAATAGGGCTACATCCAGTGGGCAGGGTTCGGAAATTAGTTTTTGTTCTTTAGTTTTAGTTAGCAAGTTTCTTAGTTAATTAGTTTTAATTAGGTTATTAACTAAACTAAGAGGTTTTTAGTTGGTTAATAAATTTATCTTTGTTAGTTTTAATTTTGCTACTAACTGAACCAACTAAATTAACCAAGGTTTTTAAAAAGAATTTGAAGATATAAAAAAGATATATAAAAAAGTATAAAAAGGAAATATAAGGTTAAGGCAAAACTCCATTAATAATAAAAACTGTTAAGGAATACAAATAATGTTATTTATAAAGAATAAGGATTAATATAGCTTTATATAAATTTGTATAACGTATGATGGGTTAATATATAGTAATAAACGATGAAATACAGTAGCATGATTTACTATAAATAATATTAGATAAAATAAATTCATATATTATAAAAGGAAATATCATAAATTGATATAAATTAACCTTAATTAACATAAATTTATAAGAATGTATATTACCTGTAATATAGTAATGTAAAAGCACATATCTTAGCATAAATTAACATAAATTAACGTACAATACAAGCGAAGCGAATGCATAAGCGAAGCGAATGGATCTTGGCACCTCGCGAAAGTCAATCTAAATAACTTAACCATAACACCTTCAACTGATTCAAATCAACCGTATTCTCTTTCGCGGAGCGTATTTAAAGCTTTCTAACAAGTGTACGCATTATATCAAGGCTTGTTGCGGACGTTATATTATTATTTCGTCCTCCCAACCTTCGTGCAACCGTTGTCTTTAGCAGCTAATAACAGCATACTTTTACCCCCTTTCCTGCTGGGCAAAAAAACCTCATTATCTAGTATAGCAAGTCTTCTTTCTTATTTTAAAGGTTTGTCCTAATCCATTAATTGCGCAGAATCGAATTGTTGCTCCGACAAGTCCTGCAATACCGCGACACGCTTTACGACGCACCCCGGAACGTACCCCACAACAAGCCCTACAGCCTTACCCCACAGCCTTGTAACGCGTCCTCGAACAAAGCCCTATAGCCTTCCGATGCGACGTCTTTTGCGAATATCTTCCACGTATTAAACCCGGATAAGAATGTAAGGAAACAGGGAATTACGGCAGAACTTCGGCGACTGGTCGCCGACCCACATATACACCAGACACGTACAAAACCCTGTGTCTGAATAATATACATACAACTTAGATAAAGGTCTGCTAATATACTTACTTCTTAAAATGGTCTGCTATTATTTAGCCATTATCTTACTCTTATTACTATATCCTTACATTTTTTTATCTCGTTTAAAAGTAACGCGATAATTAATGGAAACAGATCGACGCGTAACAAAACCCAGCTTATAGCAGCTGATTATATATAGGATGACGAAAAAAGCCAGGACGCCGGAAAGTCGGAAAACGTTCGGAGCCCGACATAGGTTAACATTCGAAAGATACCGTTCGACGATGTAAACGTAAAAAGCGTAATTAACCGTAACCGAATACCAACCCCGGAATAATACGAGCCGGAACCACGTTTAAACGCCCAGCCTATCTTTAATAACGAACTTTTACGCATTTACGACAATATCCGATAAGAACGTATCAAATTCGAAGAAAAACGGAAAGCTTTTGCCGACTAGGCGGAAAATGATCGATAGGAACGCGATTGTTTTATCGAAATTATTATAAGCCAACATTACCGACAACATATACCGAAATATTTGAAGCCGCTTAAATACCCGGGGCGAATACTACACGAACGGTTTTCGATATAAGAAAAAAAAGATTAAATTATATCCATTATGAAAACTAACGTTATCGAAAGATCCGGGCTAATAAATACGATATATATATATTAAACCATAGGCAAAATAAAAAACTCCTTATAATTAAAATAATAAGTATACCGCGATAATATGCAAAAAACGGCCGAAAAAGCCATTTCGGAGGACTTATAATTTTTCGTAAGGAAAGGCTATTCGGACCTTAAATACGTAAATCGGACGTTTTATAATGCCTTCGAAAAGCTAAGATAAGGTGACGTGTGGCCGATAAACTTCTTTACTACCTAAAGAACGTATCTACCAAAGATTAGAAAAGTTAATATCGATTTAAAGAAAAAGAACCTTAAATTAGCGTACCACTTTTACTACCGCTTAAGGGAACCTTTAAAAACTAAGATGCTAAAGCAAAAGGTTTCCTTAAGACGGCCGTTTAACGTCGTAACGAAGATTAATCGCATATAGGCGGCCTGGCATCAAAGCTAAGTATTGCGAACTAAGCAAAACAAAGATAAGCGTACGCACTTAGACGCGTTCCAAAGTAATAATTCCGTAAAAGGGAAACACTTAAAAATACCCGGGTCGGGCGAAAAAAGGGGCAAGGCTTCTTAAAAAGGACCCCCGTACCGCCGAATGAACGCCGACCGTAACTTTCTGCTCGGTCCGGGGAATTGTTAACTTCTTCCAGAAAGGATTACGTTCCGACTTGCTAAAATTACGGAAAGAAAAAGCATACCAGCCGTTATTATAAGGCGAAAATAAGGCGACGAAACGTCAATAACCAGCCATTATACAAAACCTTATTATCTTTAATAATTCGAACGAATTAAAAAGAATTATGCCGGAATAAAGGCGTACGTTTAACTTACTTCGGCTAAATAATACCGGACGATCGGTACCGGGCCGCCGTTAAGGGGTTAAATTATTATCCTTAAGGAAGGTAATAAACGTATAACCGCCATACGAATAAATTTAAATATAGGGACGGAAATAAATATATATAGTAAACGTTTTACTAAAAAGTATAAACTCCGCCCTATCGCCGTCGAGATACAAACGTTAATTAGGGCAAACGGGGCCCTTATTAAATATTATAAGGCCTTCGAAATTAAAACTAAGATAATAAATAAACGCCAGGATATCCGGCGATTCCGTCAAATTTATTTTACGATTAGGCGCAACCGGTCGGCGTCCGATCTACTTTTATTCCAACTAAAAATAAAAAGATTAAGTATGTTATTAAATACGGCATAATATAAATAGACCTATAAGGGTCTAAAAAAGATCGATAGTAAGGAAGTTATTAACTTAACGTTCGCCGGGGAGTTGATTTATATCGTTAACCTTATAAAACTTAAGGATAATCGTAATATTCCTAAGTTCGGTAAAGAGAACGTACTTAAGATCGTATAGTTACCTAAATGCTTAAAAGATTTTCGGAATATATATTCCAAAAAAGGGGCAAAGATACCTCCTTTACTCCCAGAGGTTAAATATACAATCGATCTGGTGCCAGGCAAATTACCGCCTACAGGACCGATTTACCCAACTTCGGAGCCCTAGTAACAAAAGCTCAAAAAATATATTCGTAAATATTTAAGGAACGGAAGGATTAAAAAATCGAAGTCGAAGATTACCGCCTCCGATTTATTCGTACCAAAAAGGACGGCACCTTACGGCTATATGTCGACTATAGGACGCTAAATAAGGCTATAATAAAGAACCGGTACCTTTAATTATTAATTTCCGAAATTATAAACCGGTTAAGATCTTTTCAAAATTAAACCTACGGAATACGTATTACCATATTCGGATTAAGAAGGGCGACAAATAAAAGACCGCCTTCCGAACGAAATACGGGCAGTTCAAATATACGGTAATACCTTTCGGATTTATTAACGTTCCCGCCACCTTTCAAGCTTATATATATAAGGCTTTAACTAATTTTATTAACCGGATTTATTTTATTTACCTTAACGATATTATAATCTTTTTAAATAATAATAAAAAGTATACCAAATATTTCCGATTAGTTTACGAAAATTTAAAAAAGTACCAACTATTCGGTAAGTTATTAAAGTACGAGTTATTTTAAAGTAAGATCTCGTTCCTAAAATTCGTTATTAATACCGAAAGGGTACAGATAAATCGCCAACGGGTCGTTACGATCCAGGAATAGGAACATCCTAAGTCGGTACACGATATCCAAATATTCTTAAATTTTACTAGCTTTTATAGGAAGTTTATCATTCATTATTCGAAAGTTACCGTCCTTATTATTAACTTATTAAAAAGGATACCTTAAAAGAAAGACTTTAAATAACCCGATAAGGCAATAAAAGTATTTAAAAGGTTAAAAGTTGCCTTCCGAAATACGACCATGCTTTAATACTAAAATCCTACTAAACCTACCTATATAAAAACCGACGTATCCGCTAAGGCCATATCCGGTATCCTATCCCAGCTTTACGAACCTAATTAATACCCGGTCGCCTTTTAGTCGCGGAAACTATCGGATGCGGAAACCAAGTAAGAAATAAGTTAATAGGAATTACCCGTTATCATAAAAAGCCTAAAATACTAGCGCTAATATTTAGAAGGTACGGAACGAAAGTTCCTGGTCCTTACGAACTATTAAATATTAAAACGGGTAATTACCATGCCGGCACGAAAACTTCAAAAAAGGCTCACCCGGTAAATATACCGATTAACCCAGTTTAATTTCGAAATATAGCACCGCCTGGGAAAGATTGACCCGGTTAATAAGTTAAGTCGTCGGCCAAACTATATGTCCACGCCGATCGACTATAACGACGTAATTCCTAAGTTCGCAAAAAAGCTCCGACGAATCGGCGAGCTACCTAAAGAAATTAAGCATTTAATAACAACCCTATTACGTACTACCGAAAGGTATCATCGCGTACGATAACTTACCAAAACCGTATAAAACGTTTTAACGGCCGAATTCCTTAACAAATATAAGGTTAAGAAGGCTTAGGTAGCCGAAATCCGCGCCAAAATAACGCAGAACCCTTATTATACGATCGCAAACTACTTTCTAAAGGATCGAAAAAAAAAGGCCGTATACCGGTACCCCTTACATAAAATACGTACGGTAAAAAGAACCCAAATAACGGCCGTTACCAAGGCCGCGTTAAAAAAGTTAAGGCCTAACGTAACAAAAAAATGCCATCCTAACTCCGAACTGTTAGCGGAGTTAAAAAACAAAAACGTTAAGGTTACTACGCCGAAATAATATATCTTACGTCCAGTAACAAGAAAGCTAACCTTAAACAAAACAGCATTTACTCCGAAAGCTTCGTAACAATTCTACGATAAAATCCGCGGACTATAAGCTAAAAATTTAAACATTTAACAATTTATAACGTTAACCTAAAAAAGTGCCGGAATAAAAAGAAGTTACCATATGAACCTAAATAAAGTCCTATGTTATCGGGATAAAATCGTCATCCCGTCGTAATACGCGCTACGCCAGCAATTAATTAGCCAATATTATAATAACCTACGAACAGGGCATATAAAAGGCCGAAGAATTATCGAACTAATCGGTCGCAAGTTCTACTAAAAGAATATAGCAAACGACGTCATAAAGTACGTTAAACGTTACCCTATATATCAAGGTACGCAGAAACCTAAGCATAAGCCCTATAAGGCGCTATAGGCATTACCCCTACCAAAACAGCCGTTCCAAGAACTAAGCATGGATTTTATTATAAGGTTACCCCTTAATCTAAAGGATAATAACCGTACGTATAACGCTATCTTGATAATCGTCGACCGATTTACGAAGCTAACTTTATTCTTACTTACGGTTAGGACGTTAACAACCGTAAAACTAGCCGGTATCTTATATAAGAAGATAAAATATCGTTTTAGCTTTCCGTTGGGAATTATTAGCAACTGAAACAAGCTATTTATTAGTTAATTTTAGGCGAAGTTTTGCAAAACGAAGGCGACCGAACGCCGACTATCCACCACTTACCACCCCTAAATTAACAGGCAAATAAAGTATATAAATCAAACGTTGGAGAAATATCTCCGGAGCTATTATAATAAGGACCAAACTAATTAGGCCCGATTATTATATAAAGCCGAATTTACTTATAACAACCACCGGAATAAGTTTACCGGATGCTTACCGTTCGAAGCCCTATACGGCTACCACCCCCATATAATAAAATGGATACCCGAAAGGTTCTAAGTTAAAATCCAAAAAATGCACAAACGGTTTAAACATATGGCGCAAGTTCACCGAAGGATGCACAAATATTAAGAAAAGGCAGTAACTAACCAAAAAAGATATTACGATCGAAGGTATTTATTAATAACCTTTAAAAAAGGTCAAATTATAAGGTTATTTATAAAGGACTTTAAGTTTAAAGGAAACCTTAAGTTAGCGCCGACGTACATACGGAGAAAAATCGCCAAACGGGTAAAGTCATAGGCTTATAAGGTCCACCTACCTATAAAGTACCAAAGGCTATATAACGTATTCCCGGTATCTTCCTTAAAACTATAATATAATCGGGAAAGCGTTGCCGACTATGTACCACTTCCGGACTTAAAAGATAAATAATAAAAATAAGTTATGGAAAAGATCGTCCGGCATAAAAACGATGACGGCGAAAGGGAGTTTTCTGTTAAATGGGAAAGGTAGCCAGTTAAATATAATACCTAGAAACTAAAAAAGCATTTAATAAACGCTTAGTAAATATGTACCAGATATGAGAAAGGATTAAGGCGTACCTATAAAAAGTAGGACGAATATAAGGAAAAGCCTTAAGTATTTTAATAATTATAATCTATCGTAAATTGGTCGGAAACCGTTTAAATATTTATATAATAAATTAACTAAGTATATTTAAGATAGGACCGAATAGCGATAATATACCGACAGGACGCCAAATATAAACGCAAAACTAATTATAATAACTATTAACGCTATAAAAATCCAAATATAGGAAACAGCTCGCTAACCGGACGACGATAGTACCGAACATTTCTAACAGAAATCGAACTTATTATCTTAAAGTTAAAACCTTACGCTTTATAAATAAACCATAGGCGAACGTTCGGTAATTAGTCGTCGAAAGACGCAAGGGGATTTAGACCGGTTTAAGCCGGCGGAGTCTATAAAGCCGGCGAGGCCATGGGCGAAGCCGCGGGAGAACCAGAAGGTAAGCCTTACGGCGAACCACCGCCGACAGCCTCCGAAAACGAACCAGGAAAAGAAGCGGGACCGGACAAAGCCTACTGAGCTCGCTTACGGGAAGGAGCGGCGCGCTATCGGCGACCCTTCGGCGTACCCTGCAGATTACGAGAAACAAGGTTAGCTAAGACCATACCGTTATTATTAAGCGTTTACTAGACCAGCTTTATATGGTTTTTAGCTTTCGGGGTAAGGCGGATACGGCAAAATAAGATAACCTAATTTTTCTCCATAACGACCTTAAGCGGTCGGTAATGGACGTTTTCTTTAAAGGCTTTAAAAATAGCGTTAAAAATAATATAAACGTTACCGTCCCGTTCGTACGGCGGCAAAGCGGCGACCATTCGGCGACGGGCCTCCTTAATATTTATAAGCGTACCCTTATCCTTCTTTTAAAAAAAAATACGTTAATAAGAAAAAAAGGTCGGAAAAAGGTCGGAAAAAGGTTAGTATTAGGAAAGTAACTTATTAATTAATATTCGAAGCGAAGGAACTTAAGACGGTATAAAGATTATGTTTTTATATTTACGATCGCCGCATATTCGGTATGCTTAACCCTAAAAATTACGTAATTCTCCTTAATATAGGCCTTACGAAAGGTAAAATAAACGTCCTCGAATAATACAATACGCCGACCAAGCTCCGATAACTTATCGAAAGGTGGCTCGGCCATGCCTATAAGTTCGATTTCCATTTATGCGGCCTTACGGTAATAAGAAAGAATCTTCTAAGCAGCGCCTTAGAAACCGGTCGGAATCTGTTCGGCGATTAATAAACGGCTAATAGTAAGAATAAGGTAACGTATGCGGAAATATTTCTTTTTATCCTAAATGTAATACGCGTAACTTTCGGTATCCGTTCGCGAATGGTCGGCGACATAAACTATATCAAAATTAAGATGGAACAGGCCGACGTAATACTGGCAGGGCTCGCCGAGGGTCGTCGAGTCGTCGTTAACGTTTCGGATATGGTCGGTATAATCCAGGGCGGGAAGGAACTTATATTTATCAAAAGAACCTTTACGGGAAAATATAATTACGGCAAATAATCGGAAAAAACTAAAAGAATATTCGCAAATAAAGAATTAAAGATAAGGAAATAAAGCTAACTATTCGGAGAAGGAACGGCGAACGTAAATAAAGATCATAAAAATAAAATGCTTACAAAAGAAAAAATAGAAAAAGGGGATTAATAAAGGAATTAATTAATAACTTAATCGGAAAACGCTTAGTAACTGGCCCTATACATACGGTGCCGGAATAACGAAGCGTACGGGTTAACTAAGCCCTATTAAGGCATATACGCCCTACTACTGGAACTAAGCTAATTAAAATATCGGACATATAATTATCGGCAGCTGCTAAGAATTAGTAGCTAAATGAAAGGGAAGCAATATAAGGAAATAAGGAATTACGGCAGAACTTCGGCGACTGGTCGCCGACCCACATGCACACCAGATATGTACAAAACCCTATGTCTGAATAATACACATATAACTCAGATAGAAATCTACTAATACACCTACTTCTTGGAATGGTCTGCTACTGTTCAGCTACCACCTTACTCTCATTACTATATCCTTACAAAGAAACGCTCGCGTATATATGTTAGGAATTCGGTTGGCAATCGATTTTTTGTCGGTCGGTTTTAATACTTTCGAAATGGGGGCTAATATTGGCCTAGAGGCGTTAAAAGGTACCCGGTCGCATAAAGGTTAAGAGGGAGAAATAACAATACAACGTCCATAACAAGGCTTGATATAATGCGTGCAATTGTTAAAGAGCTGCAGATACGTCCGGCGAAAGAGAATACAGTTGATTTAAAGCAATTAAAGGTGTTGTAGTTAAGTTATTTGAATTGGTTATTGCGAGGTGGCAAGCTTCATTCGCTTCGCTTGTGCATTCGCTTCCCTTACGGGGTACGTTAATATACATTATTATTTATTGACATTTATTAACATTTATTAACATTTATTAACATTTATTAACATTTATTAACATTTATTAACATTTATTAACATTTATTAACATTTATTAACATTTATTAACGTTTATTAACATAAATTAACCTAAATTGATATAATTTTATATAACGTTATATAAATTACTAAAATGTTGTTTATATTAACGTAGGACACAGGCTCGCGAGCCGTTTTTTGGCACCTTGCAATAATCAATTCAAATAACTCAACCACAACATATCCAATTAATTTAAATCAACCGTATTTTCTTTCGCTAACCGTATCTACAGCTTTCCAACAAGTGCACGCATTATATTAAAGCTTGTCGCGGACGCCATATTACTATTCCTTCCTCCCAACCGTCTTGCGACCGCCACTTCCAGCAGCTACCAACAGCATTCTTCTGCCACCACCTTTTCTGCTGGGCAAAAAAATATGTTTATCTTTTCCAGTAAGTCTTCTTTCTTATCCTTAACGTTTGTTTTAATCATTTTAAATGCGTAAAACCGAATTGTTGTTCCGACAAGTCCCGCAATACTGCGATACGCCTTACGATGCGCCCCGCGACGCGCCTCAGAACGTACCCCACCACAAGCCCTACAGCCTCGCCCCACAGCCTTGCAACGCGCCCTGCAACAAAGCCCTCGCCTTCCGATGCCACGTATTTTGCGAATATCTTCAACGTATTAAAGCCGAACAGAAAACTCTCGCGTACATAGGTGAGGAATTCGGTCGGTAATGGTTTGATTTATCGGTCGGCTTTAGTTCGTACGAGGTGGGGGTCGTATTGGCCTGGACGCGTTAAAAGGTAATCGGTCGCATAAAGGTTAGGAGGAAGGAATCGCAATATAACGTCCGCGACAAGCTTTGATATAATGCGTGCACTTGTTAGAGACCTGTAGATACGGTTAGCGAAAGAGAATACAGTTGATTTGAATTAATTGGATGTGTTGTGGTTGAGTTACTTAGATTGATTGTTACGAGGTGCCAAAAACGGCTCGCGAGCTTGTTTGGCTCGCGAGCTTGTGTGGCACGTTAACGTAAATTATTCAATTATATAACACTTAATTTGTATTTCTTTCTATTATATATATCTACTCTTTTCATTTCAAATTTTAAAAGGCTTTCTTCTTTCGAAGTTCTTTTAACTTAATAGCCTTTTAACATTCGTCTTATACATATATTTATATATTAACATAGCCGTAATAAAGCATTTTCCCTATATTATTTCACTATTCATTTAATATTAATAAATCTAACAGGTTACTTTTATCGTTGTAAAATGGATGTTTTAATATCGAATATTATCTCCCAATCTACTCGCCAGATTTGCGATAATTCGGATTTCGAATACAATGTATCCTGCAAAATTCAAAATATAATAAACCAGATTATAAGTTACCCGATAACGAAGGTGTGAATATGTATATATTTGTTAATAACTTATTTAATCGATGTTTATTACTAATCGATTTAGATAAGGACCGGGAAATGATTATATCTTGTACTGCGTAAGGCTTACTCATTTTTCTATTTGTTTTTACTTTTGTTTGTATTTTTATTTATTTATATTAATATTATTCACAGCTGTAATTATAAAATAACAGCAAGGGTTAAAGGGTTCCAAGGTTCGTATTTCCAACGCCAATATTCATATAAGCATCCTAATATCGCTTATAATAACGAAACCGAAAAAACGAAACCGAAAAAGTAAGTGTTTTAATATTTATAATATTAATATCTAATTTATACATATCGTTGCATAATATAGAAAATCAAACTATATATTCGGACTTTCCTAACGTAACCGATAACGGGAAGCGAGGAAGAAATAATACTATACAAGATTGTAACGAAAACAAAGCTTTTAATAAAGTTTTAGATTTTATGATAGAAAATAATATATCATTTAATATTTTAGAGTCGCATTCCTTTATAAACGTTTTAAATTATTAAAATCGGTAAGTTGATTTTAAAATTAATTTTAAAGTTATGTTCATATTTAAAACTTTGGGTTAAATCCCATTATTACTCATAAAAGGCTTAAAGACTTTTTAAGCAGAACTTATAACCACGCCTTATTAGATTTTAATATTTTATTATAAAAGAATGTTAAAACTAACAATGTTCTTTTTTTAACATTCGATATACGGACTTCGACGAATCAAACCGCATATTTAGCCGTTATAATCGTTTTAATCGATTCGGATTTTAAATTAAATTATATATTAATTGGCAAGTTATTAAATACTTCTATAGTTACCATTTTCTAAAACTAAGTTTTTTTTTGATTTCCAAAAACTCGATAAATTACAAACAGGCCTTTACACATACGAATCCATTTTAAGTATTTTAAGACCTTATCACTTAATTCTATATAAAAATATATTTAGTTTTAGTCGCGATAACGCTTCGAATAAAACCGCTTATATAAAAGCTTCTAAAATAAAAAATAACTTTTTAATATTCGATATTCGATATGGTACACATAATATAAATATTATAGCACAAAGAGATTTATCTAATTACCTATTAAATTCGAAAATCGAAAAGAAGTCATTTCATTTTGCAGATTATTTATTAAATGAACAACAAGTACGAATCTCTTCCACTAGCACGTTATCTTTAATTTAATAATATTAATAATATTATTCTATTTAAAACGATATATTTTATTAATCTTATCATAAATATAACTTCGAAAGTACGAGACTTAATAAAGTCGATTAAATATAAAAAGACAATCGCAAGTTATTTAACGAAGGAATTAATAAATATAAACGAAAAAGAGTTATAGCTAAGGATTATAACAAACCGAAAGTACCTTTCGGTTAATATTTAAATTTCTTTACTTTTAATTCAATAGCAAAAAGTTTAATATCTTTTCTAGATAACTCAGCGCGTTAGAATTCGACTTATAATATGGTAGAAACCGCTTTAAAAGTAAAAAGTACCTTTAACGGAAAAATTCCGAATTAAACGGACTTTTTTAAAAATGTTTTAAATAATAATAATAATTAAAATAATAATTATTTTAATTAATAATATTTTTACGGTATAATTTATATCTTTAAAAAATATGCTTATATTTATCCGAAAGTTAAGCTTAATAAATAAATAAAGAACTTTAAGATTAAAAAGTAAATAAATAAATATATTACGAATAATATTAATATATTAAAGAAAGTTATTAACTATGTAGAAAATAATTTAAAATCGTTAACCTTTTAATTAATTTTTATATTTTTCGTTATAAAACTTTCTTTATTGTTTATAAAGCCTTAAATTAATAATATTATTATAGGATATAATTTTAAAGCATTTATATTATTAAATAAATATTTAAACTTTTACGTTAATAATAAAAAAGTTAACTTTATTAATTTATACTTTTTTATAATAGGCGGAAAACCTTTAATTAAAGAAAAGTATTTAAATATTTTAAGCGAAAAAATGTAAAATGTGGCGTTTATTATCCCGGATGGTAAAATTAACCCTTTTTTTAAAAGATTTATTTATATCTTCTTAAAATATATACTAACCTAACTTTATATAAGTTATTTTAATAAGTTAGAATTTATTAAAATTACGAAGCTAACATTATATATTATAAAAAATCGTAAACGTTAAAAACGAAAATAGTAAGAATTATATAAATTAAACGTTAGCCCGTTATATATTATATTAAGATAACCCCGGAAAATAATAATAATAATATTATCCTTTTAATAAGTTTTATAATAACCGAAAAGTTAAAAGTTTTAATTTCGAATAACGTTATAATTCCGAAAAACGAAATTAATCTTAAGAATAAGGTTATCTTTAAAAATAAGAATAAGAACTTTATAACGGAGCCTTTAATTAAAGAATCTTTTCCGTTAAAACTAACTTAAAAAGGTATTACGAAAATAATTTTCGAAACTGTTTAAAATTTAAAGAAAAAAACGTTATATTATAATAGCGATAATTTATTAACTTAACCCTTAAAGCTTTAAAGAAAATAATATAAGCCGTTATTAAAATAAAGATTTAATTACTATTAAAGATTAACTACTAGAATTATATTATTAAAAAGGTTTGAAAAAATGTTTTATAAAAACTATAAACTACGAAATATAAACCTTTCGTTACGATATATACTAATCTTTTCGAGTTTAATAACGTTTTTAATAGTTATACGAAAATATTAATTATTATTTATTATTATTATGAAAGTAAAAATTAATTATATTATAAAACGGATAAAATATGCATTTATTATCTTAATAAACGTATTAATTTTTTTTAAAAGATAATAATATATTAAAGTTAAGATAATCATATTAAAACAAAGGTTTTCTTTAGAAAAAGATTCCGAAAATAACTTTTTAATATAAAGGTTTTATATAAAATATCGTTATTTTATATTAAAAAGCCCGTTAATATTTAAAAACGTATCGGGGGCGTAATTATTATAAAGGTGCGTTATTTAATAATTAATAATAACTTTCTTTTAATTTATACCTTAAAGTTATAAAAGTAGTTATATATATTATTAACCGTATACTTATTAAAGCCTTAAGCTGGAAAATATTTATCCAGATTTTAAACAAATAAATTATTAAAAGAAATTAAATATTTATCTTTAAAAAAGGTTTAAAAATAAACGTTACGAATATTATTTTATTCGGATTAAAAGGTTATACGCTTACGGAAATAATTTATTGAGGAATAAACCGCTTAAAACAAATAAACTTGAAAATATATATCGGTTATTTAATCGGTTATATAATTAATAATATATATTACATATAAACCTTTTCGTAATAATATGTTATTATAAGACGAAATATTACCTTTAACAAAATAAAAGTATATTATAATAATTAACCGCAAAAATTATTATTTAAAGATTTAAAATTAAATAATTAAATAAGTAATATTTTTATTTTACATAAAGTAATAACTTTTTTAAATACGTTAAAAGTTATATTTAATAATAATCTTTTAAATATAAGCGTTATTAAAAAAGTAAATAGTATAATAATATAAAGTATTATAATATAAGGCTTTTCTATTAAAAAGGAAAAGCTTATACATAATATTATTATAATTATTATAAATTACCTTAATTGAAAAGTTAAAAAGGTAAAAATGAATAAAGATAATAATTCAGAAAAAAGATCTTTTAATTCGGTAATTAATAATAATTCCGAAAATAACCTTATTTATCTTAAAGAAAAATTAAATATGTTAAGTTTTAAAAATCCTTTATAAAGCTTGCTTATATCGGAAATTATTTTAAACGATAAAAATATATTTTATTAATAATATTATATACCGTTATTAAATAAGGTTTTAAATATATTAATAAATTCTTTTTAATTATAATAATATCGTACCGATTTAAATTCTTTAAATTCTTTAATAATTATTAAATTTAAAATTAAAAGCGAACGAAAGAAAAAAATACTTTTGGTTAATATAAACTATAAATTGGAGTTCGAAGAAAGTAATATTTATTTAATTATTTTTAATGCTATTTCTTTAACGGTAATTAAGCCGGAATATTTTTATTGTAATAATATTTTTATCATATTTAAAAATTAATAAAAAGATATATAATATAAATATACTAAAAATTAAAAGGTAATTATATAAAAGAAATAAAATTAAATATATCGGATAAAATAATTAATTATTATTTTTATAATTTAAAAGGCGATTAATAATATCAGTTTTAATAATATTTTTCCGTTAAAATAAATATTTATTTATAAGTTTAATAAAAGTAAAATACTTTAAAAGTTTAAGATTAAAGTTATTATTTATAACAATTTTTAATTTTATAAAAAGTTTAATATTTATATATTTATATTTATAAAAAAGTTATTTTATATATTAATAATTATTATAACCTAATTTAACTTAAAGCTTTATTAACTAAACGTTATTAACGCGTTTTTATATAATAAGATTAACGAAATAATATACGTATATTTTTATAAAACGTAAATATTTAAGCTTTTATTTAAAGCTTTAAAAAGCTTTATATAATTTAACGCGAATATTATTTTTTTAATAAAAAGATTTATTTTTAAGCTTAAAAGATTTAAATTTAAAGCTTATTTTTAATAGTTTATATATTATAATTAATAATTAATTAACATTACCTTTTAATGTTAACCATATATTTATAATATATAAAATTAAAGATATAATATATATAAAGAGACTTTTTATAAAATTAATTTAAGATTTTTATATTATTAATTTTAAAAAGTTATAATAATTTTAAAGATATATATTTTATATAATTATAATATTAAAAAGTTATAATTAACGTACCACACAAGCTCACGGCACACATCAGCTCGCGGCGCGTTTTTATCAACATTTTTACCATTTAACTTCATTTGTTAATTACTTAACATCAACAATATAAAACGTTTTACGAAAAATACCGGAACGAACCTAGCCGTCCAGGCTAAAAAACAAAACCCAAAACTTAATTATAAAAAGCTTAGTTCTATATACGGTGTTGCCGAAACGACCTTAAAAGCCCGATATTCCGGTAAACGCGCCCGAACCGACATTATCCCCAATTTGCGAAAACTAACCCCAACCGAAAAGAAATCCATTATCGAAAAAGTCCTTAACATAAATGCACGAGCGTTTCCTGTCCGGCTTTAGCACGTTAAAGATATGGCGAATTTGTTGCTCGCCTAACGCGTCGCGGAACGCGTTAAAGTTAACTGGGCGTCGAACCTTGTTCGACGGTAAAAAAAACTTAAAACGCGTTTAAATCGAAAAGTTAATTATCAAAAATATTATACGAAGATCCAAAGGTATTTCGCAAGTAATTCGAACTTATTCGGGCTATAATCATAAAATACGGTATCGTAAAAAAGGATATTTACAACTTCGATAAAACGGGCTTTTTAATAAGGCTTCTTATGGCATCCGGCATGGTAATTACAAGTACTAAAAAACGTAAAAGACCTAAACAAACGCAATAAGGTAACCGGAAATAGGTAACAATTATATAGGCTATTAATTCGCAAAGTTGGACTATACCTCCATTCATTATTTTGGCTGGGAAAAACTACCTTAATTCCTGGTATCGAAAACGCCTATTACTACCCGACTAAAGGCTTAATATAAGCCATAATAACTGGACAACGAACGAATTAGGTCTAAAATAAATTCAACATTTCGACAAGCATACGCAAACGCGTACGAAAGGATCGAAACGTCTCCTTATCCTCGACGGCCACGAAAACCACCATTCGATCGAATTCGAAGAATATTACGCGAATAACGGCATTATTACGCTTTGCATACCTGCCCATTCTTCCCATTAGCTCTAACCTTTCGACCTATCCTGCTTTTCTATTTTAAAGCGTGCCTATTCGCTATACATCGAAAATTTGATGCAACGTTACCATACCCATATCGCGAAAGAAAATTTCCTCCTCGGTTTCCACGACGCGTTCAAAATTGCCATAACGTCCGATAACATCAAATCCGGCTTTTAAAAAGCTGGACTTATTCCATTCGATCCTAATAACGTTTTATCCGACTTGGAAATTCCTCCAGTTATACCTATACCGACCGTCTTCCCGCTTACTTCTGCTAGTTTTATTTCCCCGCCCGCGAAAACCCCTAAAAATATCCGTAAAGCAACAAAATAAAGACGTTACTTATAAAAAAAAATCAAAAATTACCAGGACAATTCGCCAACAAGAATAATTAAATCGGCTAATCTTATAACAAAAGATTACATGCTACTTTTGTATAAAGCCGCGCTTTTTCGGAAAAAAAACGTCCAATTACGCGAAACGAACCACATCTTAAGCAAACGTCGGAGGACCAAAAATAAACATCTTTAAAAAGGAGAAATACTTACTATATAAGAAGGACAAGTTCTTTTGGCCGAAAAGGAAAGGGGTGGTAAAAAAATGCAGCCAAGAACGGCTAAAGGTAGTTATCGCAAAAGGGTTAAAACGAAGGAACGGAAATATAGCGTCTGCGGCAAGCCCGGACATAATACGCGTACTTATAAAAAGGTTATAAATACGTCTAACGAAGAAGAATCCGATTAATTTGAATTAGTTTAATATGTTATGGTTAATTAATTTAGGTTTCTTGTCACGAGATTCCAAAAAACGCGCCGCGAGCTTGTATGCGCCGCGAGCTTATGTGGTACGTTAATATAAAATAATTATTAAAAAAAGTTATATTTATATTTTAACCTTTTCGAAATTAAAAAGTATTATATTAAGGTTTTTAAATAAAGAAAGTTAAAGAAATATAAAAGTAAAATATTTACAGTTTTAAAAAAGAATTATTTCGAAAGAATTAATAACTTATTATATAAAGTTATTATTATTTATTTAAATATAACTAGAGTTATTTCTTACTTAATATGTTATAATAAAAACTTAAGCCTTACTTATTATAATATTATTATTAAAGTTATATTTTATAAATATTATATATATTACCTTATTATATAATATAATAAGAACGAAAGGTTTAATATATAAATCTTATTTTATTTGAATACCGTATTTTTCGCAGATAATTTAAATTATAAAAACTTTTAAAAATTTATAATATTATTATTTAATAATTCTATCGTTTAAAAAGTTAATAAGTAAAATATAGTGATTATTTTAAGTATAAAGGTAAAATTGTTAACTTTTTTCTAAATTATTAAAAGAATTATTTTTATTTGAAAGATTTTTAAAGTTATAAGTTTAAACCTAAATAAAAGGTTAATGATATAAGTGGATAATAAATAGATAATATGGCTTATTATTAAAAAGGTTATATAATTAATTATAAAATTAAAATACGTTAATATTTATAATTATTAATTTTATAAAGTTTTTATTACGAAAAAGATTAATATCGAATAAATATTTATTATAATAATAATTATTAATAACTTCATTAAATTATTTAAGCTTTAAAAATATTAAGAATTTTTATAATTATTAAACCTTTAAAACGTTACTTTAATAATTAAAAAAGTTTAAACAAAACTTTATTATAATATTATTATTATCTTATAATAATAAAGATTATTATTTTTATTTTTTTATTACTTTTTATTATTATTTCTTTTTTATATTAAACCTAAACTATTTTATATATTAAGTTAATAAATTAAACTTTTAATAAAGCTTTTATAATTTAATAAAATAATATTATATAATATTTAAAAATATAAGTTTAATTTTTATTAAAAGCTTCTTACTATTTAAGCATTTTAAAAAATATTTAAACGTTATTATTTCTTTTTCTTTAATTATTAAAGTACTTTCTTTTTTTATATAATTACTTAAATTTATAAAAGCTTTAATTATTACCTTTTAATAATTATAAAAATATATTAAATTTTATTAAAGTTTAAATTTATTAATTTCATTTTTATTTAGTTAATATTATTATTAATACAATATTTATTCGATTTTTTAATATTAATTTTCTTATAAACAAAACCTTTAAAAAGGTTAATTAAATAATATTTCTTTTATTTAGCTGAATTTATACTTTAATATATAATATTAAAATCTTATAAAAGCTATTAGTCCGATTTATAAAAAATAATATACTGAATTTAAATTAATTAAATATATTATAATTAAATTACTTAGATTATTTATTATAAAATATTAAAACATATTATATTTATAAATATATAATAACGTACCACACCAGCTCCCCGCTCACACCAGCTCTCCGCTCGTTTTTTAACACTTTACGACAACAAACTCAAATAAGTTAACCATAACATATTAAATCAATTAAAATTAATCGGATTCTTTATCGCTAAACGTCTCTACAACTTCCTAACAAATACGCGCATTATATCCAGGCTTGCCGCAAACGCGACATCGCCGTTCCTTCGTCTTAACCCTTTTGCGACGACCACCTTTAACCGCTATTAGCTGCATTTTTTCACCACCCCCTTTCTTTTCGGCCAAAAGAGCTTATTTTTTTTATATAGTAAGTATCCCTCCTTCTTAAAGACGTTTATTTTTGGTCCTTTAACGCTTGCTTAAAATATGGTTCGTTTCGCGCAATTAGGCGGTTTTTTCTCGAAAAAAAGCAACTTCGTATAAAAGCAACAAGTTACTTTTCGTCAAAAAATTAACCGATTCCACCATTTTTGTCGGCGAGCTACCCTAATAATTTCTAATCCTTTTTTATAAATAACGTCCTTATTTAGTTATTTCATAGATATTTTTAAAGGTTTTTGCGGAAGGGGAAAAATTAAAACCGGCGGAAATAAGCGGCAAGACCGTCGGTATAGGTATAACCGGAAAAATTTTTAATTCGGAAAGGACGTTATTAAGATCGAATAAAACAAGTCCAGCTTTTGCAAATCCGGATTTAATATTATCGGACGTTATAGCAGCTTTAAATGCGTCGTAAAAACCGGCGAGGAAATTTTTTTTCGCGATATAAGTATGGTAACGTCGCATTAAACCTTCGATATAAAACAAATAAGCGCGTTTTAAAACGGAAAAACAGGAAACGTCGAAAGGTTAAAGCCGATAAAAGGAATACGCGGGCATACAAAACGTAATAATGCCGTTATTTACGTAATATTCTTCAAATTCGATCGAATAATAATTTTTGTAGCCGTCGAGGATAAGGAAACGTTTGGTTCCTTTCGTACGCGTTCGTATATACTTATCAAAATATTAAATTCATTTTAAACCTAATTCGTTTATTATCCAACTATTAAAATTAGTACCGACTTTTTAATCGGTTAATAATAAGTTATTATGATACCAAAAACTAACGTAAGTTTTTCCCGCCAAAATAATAAATGGCGGTATAGCTTAATTTTGCGAATTAACAGCCTATATAACTATAACCCATTCTTAATTACCTTATTACGCTTATTTAAATTTTTTACGTCTTTTAGCATTTATAATTACCATACCCGATGCCATAAAAAGCCCTATTAAAAAGTTTATCTTGTTAAAATTATAAATATCCTCTTTTGTAATACCGTATTTTACGATTATAACCCGAACGAGTTTAAACTACTTACGAAATACCTCTGGATTTTCGTATAATACTTTTTAATAATTAATCTTCTGATTTAAACGCGTTTAAAGCTTTTTTTACCGTTTAACAAATCTCGACGCCTAATTAACCCCAACGCGTTTTACAACGTATTAAACGAATAATAAATTCGCCATATCTTCAATATGCTAAAGCCGGACAGGAAACGCTCGCGTATCTAGGTTAAGGATACGGTTAACAATCGCTTTTTTTTCGGTTGGCGTCAATTTTCGTAAATTAGGGATAATGTCGGCTCGGGAAGCTATACCGTTATATCGGTCTCTTAAGGTAGATTCGGAAAGGTTATATATCGCATAAAAACGTTTATAACTAAGTTTCGGGTTCCGATTTTTAGCTTAAACGGCTAGGTTCATTCTCGCTTTTTTTGTAAACCGTTCCATATTATTGGTATTGAAAAATAAATGATTAAAGCTATATGGTTGAAATGGTAAAAAAACGAGCGGCGAGCTGGTATAAGCGGGGAGCTGGTGTGGTACGTTATTTATAAATATAAAATAATATTAATTTTAATTTTATTTTATTAATTTAAAAAAGAATTTTATATAAACTTTAAAATAATATTTTATATAAATAAGTAAAATATTTATATAAATAAAGCACTTTTTAATATTTCGTAAAATCTAATTTAAATCATTTAATTTTAAAAAAGTTAGATTGTTTTTTAATTATCTTATTTATAACTTTTAAATAAATAAATATATTATATTAAAACTTATTATAAATATAATCTTATTTTTATTTTATTTAATTTATATATAACTAATTATTCTTTAAGTTTAAATTATAAAAAAGGTTATAATTAAATATATATTAAATAAAAATAATATATTAAATAAATAAACAAATTAAATAAATAAATAAAAGCTTTTTTAATATTTTTTAATAATATACATAAATTAATTAATAATAATATATTAAATTATTTTAAATTAATTATATACTTCTTTATTAATTATATTTATAACTCTTTTTTAAATATATATATATTACTAAGGTTTATTATAAATATTATATTATTAGTCTTTCTTTTTAATTTATATAACGTGCCGGATAAGCTCACCGGATGAACAAGCTCACCGGATGGATTTTAACACGTTCTAGTCACCCAACTTTAACTATCCATTTCTCAATACCAATAACATGGAACGGCTTACAAAAGAAGCGAGAATAAACCTAGCTGTTCAAGCTAAGAAACGAAACCCGAAACTTACTTATACGACACTTAGTTTTATATACGAAGTCCCTTATTCTACTTTGCACGAACGATATACCGGTAAATCCTCCGGAGCCGATACTATCCTTCAATCGTAAAGATTGACGCCGACCGAAAAGAAATCGATTGTCGACCGTATCCTTAACCTAAATACGCAAGCGTTCCCTATCCGGTTTTAGTATGTTAAAGATATGGCGAATTTACTCCTAGCCCAACGCGTTATAAAACGCGTCGGAGTAAAATGGACGTCGAACTTTGTACGACGGTAACAAAAACTTAAAACGCGTTTAAATCGAAAGATCGATTATTAAAGGGTATTAACCGAAATTTTAAAGGCATTTCGCAAGTGGTTCGAGCTTGTTCGGGTTATAATTACAAAATACGGTATCGTAGAGGAGGATATTTATAACTTCGACGAGACGGGCTTCTTGATTGGCCTTCTTATGGCATCGGGCATGGTAGTTATAAGTGCTGAAAGATGTGGAAGACCTAGAC
The DNA here is from genome assembly GCA_004154915.1 of Monosporascus ibericus. Taxonomy (NCBI): domain Eukaryota; kingdom Fungi; phylum Ascomycota; class Sordariomycetes; order Xylariales; genus Monosporascus; species Monosporascus ibericus. Next base: position 41,470 of record QJNU01000635.1, read on the forward strand.
AAGCGTAACAAGCGAATCGGGAGTGGGTTATAGTTATACAGGCTGTTAATTCGTAAGGTTGAGCTTTGCCGCCATTTATTATCATGGCGGGGAAGAACTACCTTGGTTCCTGGTATCGAGAATACCTATTACCATCCGATTGGAGGCTCGGTATAAGCCATAATGGCTGGATAATAAACGAATTAGGTTTAGAATGGATTTAACATTTCGATAAACATATACGAACGCGTACGAAAGGATCGAAACGTCTCCTCATCCTCGACGGCTACGAAAGCCACCATTCGATGGAATTCGAAGAATACTACGCGAATTACGGCATTATTACGCTTTATATACCTACTTATTCCTCCCATCGGCTCCAACCTTTTAACGTATCCTACTTTTCTATTTTAAAGCGTGCCTATTCGTTATACATCGAGAATTTGATACGACGTTATCATACTTATATCGCGAAAGAAGATTTCCTCGCCGGTTTTTACGACGCGTTCAAAGCTACCATAACGTCCGATAACATCAAATCCGGATTCGCGAAAACTGGACTTGTTCCATTCGATCCCAATAACGTTCTTTGCGAATTGGAAATTCCTCCGGTTATACCTATACCGACCGTCTCCCCGCTTACTTCCGCTAGTTCCATTTCCCCGCCCGCGAAAACTGTCAGATATAGGGGACATCAGTTGTGTTGTTGTATTATGCTAGATACGTGTGCTGTTGCACGCGTACAGCGTTAAGTAGCTTAGCCACGGAACATGTATGGGCC